>BGPT01003624.1:16254-28805 GCA_003297045.1 Symbiodinium sp. clade C Y103 | reverse complement strand
AGTCTCTCACTGTTGATGTTCCCATAAGAGCTTCCGGTGGAGTTTCACAGGGTCCTGATCCCCCCAATAGTCCTGGTTCCCACATTCCTGTTGAGTTTGTTTTGACACAAGCCACGTTAATGGCAGGTGCTGCTGTTCCTCAAGCGCACCATGCATCCCCAGTAGCTAACCAAGCTGCTTATGCAGCCCTCTCAAGTCAAATAGACCCGCAAAATGTTCAACATGTTGCCAATGCCATTTCACATGTTGCCAGTGCCATCCCTGCCGGGGCGGACCAACAGCACTCTGAATCCTTTCAGGCTGCCGCCCAGCTACGAGACAGCGCCAATGCTGCTTTCTTGCAGCAGCAGGATCAAGCCAGGGTAGCCGTTGAGCAGAGGGATCATAACTATTTGATGTCACAGAGGAGGACCCAAGGAATTCTTCAGGGGATTCAAGTTCAAGTTGAACAGGGGATAATAGCTAGTCGGGAAGCTCTTAGTCAACCTAGTCAACCAGCTCAGCCGTGGGTTAATGATACGGTCGTTCCACCTCCACAACAACAAATATCCATTGGCAATCATCAACTAGCTGAATGGGATTCTATAGTAGCCGCAAGGGAAATAAGGATAGCCAGTCTCCAACAGGAACTAAATGCGCTCCAGCAACAGCATGCGTATGACATTGCTGTTGCATCCCCGGTTCCAGTTTCCCCCAATGCCATCCGTACAGAGTTTGATTTGTTCGAAGGTTCACGAAATCCTTTAGAGACGGGTCATGTGGATGAGTCAGCTATGCCTTTGGTTTCAATACCAATACAAAGTATGCACGTAAGTGTTGGGCCACCTGTATCTGTGCAACCCCATGAAGGGTTACACATTACCTCAAATGTCGTTGTTCCCCAACAGCTGGGTTTGGTGCCAAGTGCTGCTGACCCAATATCGGCACTAAATGCCGAGCAACATCAGGTTGCCACTGTTGTAAGCGGACTTGACAGTAATGAGAGTCNAATATCGGCACTAAATGCCGAGCAACATCAGGTTGCCACTGTTGTAAGCGGACTTGACAGTAATGAGAGTCGCGTTAAGGCGTTACAGGACCAAATGCCACAACTTACGTCAGCATACGTTAATCCTTCCCACGC
The DNA here is from genome assembly GCA_003297045.1 of Symbiodinium sp. clade C Y103. Classification (NCBI taxonomy): domain Eukaryota; class Dinophyceae; order Suessiales; family Symbiodiniaceae; genus Cladocopium; species Cladocopium sp. clade C. The sequence continues at coordinate 27,682 of BGPT01003624.1, read as the reverse complement.
AACACAACTTGCAACGTCTTCTCAAAATGTCTCAAGTGCACCAAATATGCTCATGAGTTTTGAACCTCCTGTACAAGTAGAACCCTTTGAAGGTCTACTAACCTCAAGTGTCTTCGATCCCCAACAGCCGGGTTTGGTGCCACGCGAGAGCAGACTCTTTTTAACCACCTAATTGATGAGCTCGAGCGTAGTTCCATAATGGCCGCAAAAGTACAAAAAGCCTGTGAAGCCCCTCTTTTTAGCCATCGTCGGACCACCACTTGGCTGTGGGGAAAGGTTGATCTGGTTTTGCAGTTGGAGCAGCAGCGCAAGAACCGCATTGAGTTCGACAAGCAACTCAAGCTGAAGCCAGCTGACGGCTATGTTGGAACAAATAACCCCAAAGTTGCTGGTGCCCCAGCTGACCTTGATGAAGTAAGTGTCGCTGATGCCCATGCATCTGAAGACACCAATACCCAAACAGAAGCGGACCAAAGTAATGAGGGAGAGGCTGCTTCGGCGCCTGAAGCCAAAGCCAACGCTAAAGCCATGGCCAAAGGCTCTAACATTGTTCCACTTCCACCAAAGGCAGGATCGACTGCGGGTACCCCTCGTAGTGCGACAGCTACAAGAGTTTCAAAAATGACTCCAGCTGAAAAGGCTAATGTGCCCTGTATGTTTTACGCATACGACTCCTGCCGCGTGGATCAATGCCCCTTCTTACACTCCGCAACCAACAAATACAAGGGACCGCCCCCACGCTCTTTAGCTAAGAGTAAAGCTCCAGCTAAAGTGCCCGCAAACGTAGCCGCCATAGTCAATGCCATGCCAGCTAATCCCATAGGAGCCATCCCTTGGCTTTGGGACACCGCTGCTGGGAGACATCTTATTGGCAGCCAGGCCCTAACTCCGCACATGAAAGAGTTTCTGCAAAGCTCCCAAAATCCTGTCACCTTCGCAACAGGAGGGGGCAATCAAAAGGGCCAGCAATCACTAGCCTTTGATGGGAGTAGGATCCTCGAAGGAGAAGAGGTCTATGTCTTACAAGATTGCCCACCAGCTCAAAGCATCGGCAAGACTGTAATGGATAAAGGTTACATGTTTGTGTGGGATCCCCGTGAAAAAGTTCCTTATCTCATAGCTCCTGAAAACATCCAAAGATGCAAAATACAAGTTCCGCGTAACGCTAGGATTTGTNTCCTTATCTCATAGCTCCTGAAAACATCCAAAGATGCAAAATACAAGTTCCGCGTAACGCTAGGATTTGTGCCTCTCGTGTTGTAGAATACGTTCCACAATATGATGAACAACTTAGTCCCCGTACTCTCGCCCCAGCTGACAGGTTGACTCCGATTTCCACTGCGATGCCTGCAGAAATCATAAAGGATCCAACCCCGGACGATAGCTCGGACAATGCTCCCAGCTTTGCTGGTGATGACATATCTAAGTTGCCTGAGGAATTTGAGGACTATCTCCTAGGGGACCATGAACCTTCCAATGGTTCAGCCGTTCCACATGATGTTTTACCAGAAGGTGCTGCTGAACCTAGCGCGCCCGCTCACCCTCTAAACANTCCTAGGGGACCATGAACCTTCCAATGGTTCAGCCGTTCCACATGATGTTTTACCAGAAGGTGCTGCTGAACCTAGCGCGCCCGCTCACCCTCTAAACAAAGGTAAATTGTTTGGGGAACTAGATAATGGTGAACCTTTCAAAGATGATATCTTGAAGAAGCAAGCCACTAGCCTCGAGCACTTGTTGACCCACTATCCAAAGAATCCATATTGTCCANCTAGATAATGGTGAACCTTTCAAAGATGATATCTTGAAGAAGCAAGCCACTAGCCTCGAGCACTTGTTGACCCACTATCCAAAGAATCCATATTGTCCACCATGTCACATCGCAAAGGATGCCGCTATGAGGGTTTCTCATGTCAAGGATGGTAAGTCCAATAATAACATAGATTCCCCAAAGCAGCCCTTTGAGCAGCAAGCTATTGATGATGTCATTTTGGCCAAGGATTCCGAACACCTTGGAAAGGGGACAGGGGGGGTAAATACACATCATGTTGTTAGGAACCTTTGCACAGGAGCGCCCACAGCATACCCACCGTCGGAACGAGACGCAAGCTCTCATACCAGGGGACATCCAACAAAGAGNACATCATGTTGTTAGGAACCTTTGCACAGGAGCGCCCACAGCATACCCACCGTCGGAACGAGACGCAAGCTCTCATACCAGGGGACATCCAACAAAGAGGACCTTAGACCCCAACACGGCATTAGGTTCGTTCGTTCCTTGGCTGGCACGTAGATGTTAGTTTTCGACATAGGTCTGCTGTTAAACCTTTAAATCACCAAGAGTATAGAATCAATGGTTCATCGTGCATTCATGTTGTTTCCGAGCCAGAACTATCTAGCCCCGATGGCGAAGCAAGTTTCTCTGTTGGCCTTTCCCGGCACCAAGCACTGATCAGGGGGGAAAGTCCCGACGAAACTACGTTGCATGTGCCTGTAATCGTTCTGCAGAATTTGCCAACAACGCTTGAAGGCAGTATAGCTCTTCCATCAACCCTAGGTTTGGACTCAGGATTCTCTTCTGTACGGGATGATGATATCTTGAAACCTAAGGAAGCATACAAATTTAGGGCTGATGTTGAAAATACTCGGTACCATTCAAAAGAATGTAGAACCAGATTCCAGAAATTGGTTGAACAAGAAAAAGAAGAAGCATCTAAGGGAAGGGCCGCTGCCGAGCGCCTTATTGCACCACTTGAACCGCTTGAAGACATTCCAGCAGAAAGATCTATTAAGGAGTCTCCTCTACCTGTTGGTATCTGTGTTAATGATGATCCTCCAGTGGAACCCCATGATCCTGCCGTTACTGTTAGTGTTTCCAGTGTTGCGATAGTTCCGAAGATGTCTTCTAGTTGTGCAGACTCAAGTAAACAAAGTTTACCAGTCTTTGGTTCTCAGCCAGTTCCCGCGTGTCCTGCTGTCAGCCAGCNACTCAAGTAAACAAAGTTTACCAGTCTTTGGTTCTCAGCCAGTTCCCGCGTGTCCTGCTGTCAGCCAGCCGCACAACGGCAACAATTGCCACAAACGGCGTGCACTCACAAAGAGCCTGGAGCCCAATATGAATTCAACTTTGGTTGAACTCGCGTGTTCCCTCAACTCACAGAGAAGTTTGACACGCGAGCAGTGCGATGTCAATCATATTAGGTTAAGCAAGGAACATATGGTCTTAGGTGATGTGACTCAATGTTCACAACTTGAAAATCAAGTAGACGAGGCAGCTATACCTGCGCCTGTACACCTATGTTCGTCCATTCCATGCATTTCGGGTTCATTCCGGCAAGTACAACTTCCGTTCTTGTCGTTTACGCACTGCCGATCTCAACAACAACTTGAACGTCATAAAGGCCAACAAATGAGCAGATCATTTACGCATCCACCGCAAGAAGCTTACCTGATCATCCAAGCTCTGTATCCTTTTATGCGTTCTCCACAGCATGTTCCCGCTATGCCATACCAAACGCCTTCTAGTGAACCCCAAGAATGTAGAGAGGTTGACCAACAACATCCTATATATGTGGCCCAATTGCCAGGACTGAAGAACGTAGTGATCGCTGTAAAGACTGATCCAATAGTCGACAACCTGACAACAGACCTTTTGAACTCTGACCACTTGCTAGCCCAATCCCTGCAGCAAGAGGACATACCCTGTCCCACTCAGGAAGTGCAAGCTATGGTTTTCCCAGGCACTAGAGACAATCAAGGCAAAAGCTCGAAACACCATGCTGAACTTCCTAAGCAACGTGCCACCACACGAGTGGAGCTCTGCACTTAGACCCTCACAACTTCGTGTAGACCTTCCAGACTTCGTAGTGAGCTTAAATGCAGGGGCAGCGCCTTCGCGCCCCAAGTCGTAGCTCCGTAGTTAGTCCATAGCTATGTTAACTCATGTGGTAGTTGTAGCACTCTTTGAGCTATGAACCCAACAACACCAATCAAGGCAACAATGTCGTCAATTGTACAGTACATGTTGCTTAATGTAGACACTCCAATATCCTCATAGCTAGAAGCGTTAGCTGTTGAGGTTGCAGCCTACATACATGGCTCAAGTCGCCCACTTGAAAAACAGGGCATGCTGATTTTGAGTTGTGGTGTGGTTTTCTAGGTTTGGTTTCGGTTACCCCGAAGGCCCCCACTTTTCACTAATGTAATGTATAACGTGTTGCAATGCAATGTATAACGTGTTGCAATGCAATGTAATTTAATGTAATGAAAGGTATTGAAATGTAATGAACTGTAATGAACTGCAACGGGATGTAATGCAATGCAATGTAATGTACTGTAATGGAATGCAATTTAATGTAATGTAATGCAATGTAACGTAATGTAATGTAACGTAATGCATTTGTAATGCAGTGTAATGTGATGTAACATAATTCAATGTGATGTAACGCAATGTTGCGCAATGTAATGCAACGTATTGTAATGCAATTGAACGTAGTGCAATGTAATTTCCTTATTCTGAAGGATTCACTTAAGAACCCTGATCAGTTGCACGCAAAGTCAACCAACCGTTTTGGAGGAAAACCACCTGCCGGTGCACAAGGTCCGGTCAATTTTCCATGGGGCATGCTCAATGGCCGTGCCGCCCAGTTTGAATCCAGATGTGCCGGTTGGCGCGAAGTAAAGGACCCAACCTGGGCTGGAGAGGCTTCTTGATTTGCGCGTGTCATCCCAGCATGTATGAACGTCCAAGTTGACGGCGTCAAATTCACATTGGAGGAAAGGTAAGTTCGGAGACAATCAAAAACAGAGGCACCATCGCTTGCAATAGTCTCTTGCTGCATTGTTGGCAGGAAAATTCCAGTCTGCCAAGGCATATGTAAAATTGTATTTTGCAAACATGGAGAGATTGCGGATGGGAATAAATCCAGTCCATCCATATCAGAATCAGTTGAAAAGCTTTTCAGCAGCTCAGCGGTATCCTTGCTGGTATATCATCCAGCTCTGAGTTTTCGCGATCGCGGCGAACAACACATTCATCACATCGGCGCATAGTCAATGGCCTTGCTTGCGTCAGCCGCTCGCAGTCATCCAACAGGTGATGCCTTGAACTGTGGTTTGTTGCAAAAACTTCTCGGTGGAATTCGATCTCATGTGTAAACCATTCGGTGATGTTCTCGATTGATTTGTTGGCTCGGTCCAACTCATCCTCCAGCTGAAAGACATGGGCTTCGGCTTCGGTTTCTTCCAGTTTCTTCGCAGTGCACAAGAATCCGTCGTGCAATTCCTGTACATCCTTGAAAATTTTGCTTGCATGCTTCATAGTATTTCTTGGCATCTTCGGCATTGGTGTCGCTGGTATTCTTCATCACCTGGGCATAGCTGTTCACAGCTTCCAGTTCACCTTCAGAACTTTGCGCATGTCATCCTTGTCGATGCGTTCACAATCAATCCATGTGGCTGATCTCGGACATCTCCGTATATTTAATCTCACATTGAACTTCATCTTCTCGGGTTGGAGCTCGGGGCATTCGACGTTTTGGCTCTGCATGTTGAAACACCCTTGGAAAACCCATGAGCATCCATGCACAGAAACTGCCAGTGAGGAAAGACATCAGCAGGGACACTAAGAGTATAGTATAGTGTTGGGGGAAGTGGCATCATCCAAAGAAGCAGCTTTGGTGGGCATCACATGTGAAAGAAAAGCCAAATGAGCAAGTCCACCGACCTTTTGGGCAGAGCATATCGTCGGGTGCTTGCCTGTCGCTCTTGCATTGATTTCTTTTCGATGCCACAAAGTTTTCATCGGCTTGCAGTCGAAATTGATGGGCCCTTAGTCGATCACACAGGAGCTGTCGGGCACTCGGCTTCGTGAGGCCGTCGGCATACTGCATCTCAGTGGAGACCCATCGAAACTTGGTGTTGTACTCAGCCATTTTCTCCTTGACCACCATGATTTCTATTTTTGCGCGCTTGTTGCCAGAAAGTTGAGGAACTTCAGCTTTGATGCAAAAAAAATAGGATGCCTTTGCATCCACGACCAAGGCTGTTTCAGGAATCACCCATTCACCGGGATTTTGCAACGTTTCGTTGACATTGAGGCATCCTTGAATCAAAGTTCCGGCGCGTTCCAAACTGCCTGGAGAATGAGACTGCTTGGGACTCAGCAGTGAGACTGCTCCTGGAAACTCGTGGCAAACGACAACTACGCCAGTCCAGAATGATGTAGTTGGTGGGCTCACCTTTGAGGATTTCTTTGGGGGCAAGCACCAGCAGATAAGCACCTTGGCTGTGGCCTTCTCGGCGAATTCCCCATGAAGTCATATCAGCCATCTGACCCAGTGGTCGAAATTGAACACCCACATCATTGCTCACTTTGCAGAACTTGAGGGTCTTATGTGCTTCACACGCGAAGCTTCAGTTGTAGCGGTTGTGATCTGGCCGCTCAAAAGAGAAACTGTTGCAGCCACATGAGGACAGGTCTGGGTCCTCGGCCATTGCAACGCTCCCAGAACAGAACGTAGAGCATTGATTTCACGTTGAGAGGCTTGTGAAGGATCACGTCGCTTTGGGTTATAATGGTGAGGGGCTTGACTTTTGTGAAGTAGTCAGGTTGTTCCAGTTGATAGCCGAAGGGAGTCTTTGCCAGAGAACATCCGCAGAGATCCATCCTTTCGCGCTCCTTGATGCGCGTCCAGTGCATGCACTGGAAGTTGAACTTTTCTCTCAGCGACTTCTTNCTTTGCCAGAGAACATCCGCAGAGATCCATCCTTTCGCGCTCCTTGATGCGCGTCCAGTGCATGCACTGGAAGTTGAACTTTTCTCTCAGCGACTTCTTGGCTGCTACATAGCATTCACTTTGATGGCCGCCGGAGATCAACATGTCGTCGACGTGGAGGCCTTTAAGACAGCACAATCGGCTGTCTCCATCAAAGAGGCAAAATAGACAGCCATCAAGGCCATGCCCTGAGCATCGGAGATTGAACACAATCAATAGCTTCCCTCTGTTTTTGAGTGGTTTTTTGGAATCACAAATATTGATGTCATTGAAAAGTCTCTGTTTGATTTTTTGTGCCTAACTTATTGAAAGTTTTGTTTTTTGATTTCTATTGATTTTTTATTGTGATGTTTCTATTGAAATTGTTGATTTGTGTGTTGGTTTTTTGGCTTGCACATGCACGATGATGGTATTGTATTTTTCACTCATGTCTTCATGAATGCAGGTGAATGAACCCTATGCCTCTGCAGCCATTTGTAGCTCAAACAACTTTTCGGCCTTTTTGCTATCAAGTCTTCCAGGCTACACCCCTTGGCAGATGGTCCTTGTGCTTCTGCCTTGGGAAAGGTGCCCTTGCTGAAGGGATGGCAACCAAGGGAGGGGCACGTCATTTTTCAAAACCTTGGATACTATGTATAACTTGTTTTTTGCGGCTTGTGCTAGATGTCATTTCAAGTCAAAGTCAAACTGAGTGTCATATTTGCAAAACAAGTGTCTATTGAGAAATACTTTGGCATGAAACATGGAAACCAATTAAAAGATTATAGTTTCTACAGCATGTGAGCAACAATGAAAGCTTTGTTGTTTTCAAAAAATATTGTTTGCTTTACTTTTTTCATGGCAGTAGAATGAAAAACATGGGAAGCCAAGAAGCTTTTGAAGTTTTGCTGCATCATGGGAAACATGGAAGGCCAAATTGCCCTTGGTGCAATCTGTCAGCAGCAGCAGCTTTTTTTTTCAAGCTTGGCAATAGATTTGGTAGGGGAGCAGCACAATGGCTGTGGCTTTGTCATCGCTCTTGTTGTATGGAACTGGAAACAAAATGTTGTCCATTGGAATCAAACCAGTGGAGCTTCCAATGTGGCATTTGGCATGGTGCTTCTCCAAGGCATGTATGGTCCACAGCTGAACCAATGCGGTTGCCATGCCAAAAACATGAGCATGGAACAAAACCTGGGCCACATTCCAGCTGGAGGATCCATCACCATTGGAATAAATTATGGTATCTCCTGCATGAATATGGATGCCTCTGAAAAGTTTGACAGCACTAGAGATTTTAGCTGCATTGCATGGTTGGCCCAAAAAAGGGGCCAGGGCTGCAATCTCCTTGGCAGTGGCTTGCTTCTCCTTGACCAAATGGGCCACAGCTGGAAATACAATGGGCTCCTTCAGCTGGCATATCTCATTGGCCAACAGTTGCTCCAAGAGGTGGGCTTCATAGCTCTGGGTTTTGAGGAGCCTGCTGGCAAAGCTGGAAATGGTCTTGTGCTTCCCTTCACATGTGAAGCAGGATGGTAAGTGACCAAACTTGGCCAAGCTGTCTGGCAAATGCAGATGCCAGTGCCACTTTCTGATCATGGNTCTTGTGCTTCCCTTCACATGTGAAGCAGGATGGTAAGTGACCAAACTTGGCCAAGCTGTCTGGCAAATGCAGATGCCAGTGCCACTTTCTGATCATGGTGGCGTCTGGCCATGCTTCTGGAAAGGAGGTGTTGGCTTCTTGGACTGCCGTGCCCAAAGATGATCTGGTAGTGGCTCTCCATGGGATTCCCCTGGTGACATTGGTCAATCACCAATGCCAAGGCTATAAAAGCTTTGGTTGCCTTGGGGCAAAGGCCTGGGGCTAGAGAACCATTCCTAAAAAATGTCTCCTGATTGGGAAGATAGCTAAGCATTCTGAAGCTGCGCAGCTGAATTTCATGGCCTTCTTGGCTTTGTCAACTTTTCTGTTGGAAAAGCAGAGAGAGAGAGAGAAGAGAGAGAGAGAGAGAGAGCGAGAGAGAGAGAGAGAGAGAGATATATATATATGCTACCTTTCCCAGTGATCTACATTTTTGGCGTTGTTTGAAGGTTTTGCTAGGCATTGGGATATGCATGATCTGTTAGATATAGTCATGGATTAGATTTGGAAGCTAATGCAAATTAGACGCTTTCTGAGAAGATGCAGATGAGGGCGAAGACAATGAAGTAGGTGACTTGATTTCAATGAAGTGGTTGCATATATTGCGAGCCGTTGCTGAGACATAAATTTCAATACATAGTGTGGCTTCTCTGATTTGAACGTGTACAATGATGTGAGACCGTTGCGTTGCTGTTTGAGAGCGGTATGAAAAGGGTGCAGCAGCTAAAGGACATATTTTGGATACCCCGCGATCAGATGTCAATTTTGAGCCAGCACATCAAGGCTTGCTCTGGGCAAAGGGAAGGAAAGCTTCTGTCACAAGCTCACCTGTTGCTAGCCAATAGATCTTCCCTACGATGCCAGTACTCGTACTGAGCATTCCGGATCTTGGCACGAAGCACATATGTACCAGGGAGCAATGACTGATTCAATGGAAGTCTATCCTTCACAAACCTCCATGCCCGATCGATATGTTGTGTCCCTGCCTTGACACATATCTGTTTGCCACCAGGCAGTTTGTGGGTGGTGACGCGTGTGTACTTGGGCTTGATCCGCTTCTTACAATGGACCACAGCATCATGAACCACGTCTTTGAGCTTGAGCTAGTAGCTTCGAGCGCAATCACTATGCAAGACAATTCTGCGACCCTGCAGGTGTTTCGTACCTAACGGTCCCAATCAACCTTGCGGATCGCTCCTGGCCCAGGAGCTCTCTTGACCAATGTTCTGGGTTCAGCACCAATGTTCTGGGTTTGCCCTTGTGGAGAAGACCAGACCACTGCTCCCACAACACACATTTCTTCCCTTTCCCTTGTTGTGCGTGGCGAGCAAAGGTGGCCTCATCGGCTTCTACATCTGCCCTGCCCAGGCGCGGCCATTGCCGAAAACAATCTCCTTCTCCTTTTGCTCAACATGATTCTTTCGCAGTCTTTCTAAGCGTTTGCCCAATATTCGTCATACATTTTGTGGTTGACGCGAAAGAGAAGTTGAGCAGCTGCAGTTTTGACTCCAGTGAGACGTAGAAGAAGAATAGCAGCTTGAAGTTGCAGGGATTTGTGTGTTGGGCCCATGGACACTTGGAACAAAGGATGCAAGTGGTGAGCCAGTACGAACTTCTGGCACCCTCGGGCATTGCGTCGGTATTGATGAGTCTCTCCCCTTCTTGTAGCTGCAAGCCTACCCTTCCAACAATATGGACAGACCTTTCCACGCCACTCTGGTAGAAGGCCATCTTCTTGAAGCATTGCCACGATCTCAGCATTAGTGGTTGACAGGAGCTCAGGTAAAGATCGTTTCCAAGAACTGCGTTCCGTCCGGACGCCACGAGGAGGCAAATCACGCCGACCACGGACATAGGGGACTTTCTTTGGACTTCTTGGCAGCTGGCCTCTTTTGCATCTTCCGCAGCTTTCCCCTCTTATAGCAACGAAGGCATGAGAGGCAGGTCTTTTTTTGGACATGGCTCGAAATTGAACAGATGGTATGCTGTGGTTGGCTAAATATGGCAGCAAGACAAGGTGCGCATGAAACGAAAATTGCTGAAGCAATGCAAGGACAACGCACTTGTATTTGCAAATGCGTGCGAACATTTCTAATCGACGCAGCAAAGGTAGAAAGTTGAGGCACGGCTCACATTTTTTTCTGGCACCGCATGTCGTCTATAGCTGCCACCTCTATACAAACACAATCCCCAGGCAGTGTGTTGAGATGAGGAGCAAGGCCTCTTCAAGATCCTAAGAGTGCATGGCCATAGCAGCCTCTTCATGAGCGCCAAAATCTTCCTCAACAACGCGGCCGACATCTTCCCTTGCAAGCAGCTCTGCTTCCGCATCTGCAGCACAAGCTTCGAGCAGGGATACCGCAGCAGCCGCAGGCATTGAAGATGAGGCTTGGCTATCATGAGACGTCTTCCCTCGCAATCGTTTCTTTGGCAGATAGACAAACTTGCCGATCTTTTTTGGTACTGTGCCTGGCAAAGGATCCTTGTAAATAGGAGCTGGTATTTCTGGGCTGGAATGCTCTGGAGAAGATGGCAGCCAAGCTTTGTCCGGAATGGGCTGTTTGTGCAACAAGATGTCGTGCAGCTCGGCATTGACGTGATTCACATACTATGGAGACGTTTGGAACTTAGGAACTTGTAAGTAAGTTATATCGAACTTACGTTAGCATCAAAATCAATGTTGCTAAGTTCAACTAAGTTCCAGAGCTGTTTTTGAGCAACTTTTCATTAAGATCGTTTTTTTGGCGTTTTTGATATATCTTTTTTTATCACGCGATGAACGTAAATTGGAGGTTTCCAGCCACTTTTTGGCGGCGGAAGAGGAAAACATCTTGACTTTGCAAGGTTTTCACTGGTAAGNAATTGGAGGTTTCCAGCCACTTTTTGGCGGCGGAAGAGGAAAACATCTTGACTTTGCAAGGTTTTCACTGGTAAGAGTCGGATTTCTTCATTGTTTTTGGACCAAATGCTGCTAGCCGGGTTGCGTGGCTGGTCGATCCCTGTCGCACGTTGCAAGACATGCACTGCAAGA
>BGPT01003624.1:943-13820 GCA_003297045.1 Symbiodinium sp. clade C Y103 | reverse complement strand
TTCGTGAGAGAAGGCAACCGCCAGAGGCAAGCTACACAAGGTTTCCGTAGCATCCCCTCTATAATCTCTGCCTTCAATCCACAGCTTTGAAGAGAATAGTTTGCTCATGTCAAATGTTCCCGGCACACACGCTTGCCAGCACGTCTCAGCATAGGCACGCAGCTGTTCCAAAGTCACCGGAGTCTTTGTTATCATTCGGGCATACCATAGACCCAGTTCTTGCGTCACCAGTCCGTTTGAAGCAAAGCAATGCATTGGATCAAAGAAAATATCATCCAAGTGCAATATGGATTGGAGTTGTGGGTTCAACAAAGCGCTGCAACTCAGAGCAGCTTCTCTCCAACCCAAGTGCGTCTCAGCTCTTTCCTTCGCAGTTTTTACTGGAACATGTTGTAAGAACGTTGCGATGGCTGCAAGACCTTCCATGTCTTGCCTAACCCATCGTTCCATCTCTGTGGAACTTATGTGCTCATGGTTTTGCAAGCCAAGATGATCACCAGATACGATGTTTTTGCATTGATGACATGGCTTCAGTCCGTAAGCTCCTTTCGATCCCAAATTCAATCTGAGACCATCAGCATCTGCCAGGATGGATATCTTTCTGACATTCGTCAGAACGACTTTGTTGCCAAAGTCTAACATGAAACCATTTTTGGTTTCTGTTTTTTTGTTTTTTCTGGTCTTAGAAAGGAAAATGCAGATTTTCGTCCCCGCGGGCACTTTGTTTGGAAATTTACAGGGAAAATGCTCGTGTTGCATGTGTGTTGCATGTGTGTTGCATGTGTGTTGCATGTGCGTTGCATGGGCAGGCCCATACAAATCACATCCTCGAACTGGGGGAAGTAGGAAAAGGGTGGCCGGCACAAGAGTTGTAGGTGGCAGGCGCGAGACTTTGGNGCCCATACAAATCACATCCTCGAACTGGGGGAAGTAGGAAAAGGGTGGCCGGCACAAGAGTTGTAGGTGGCAGGCGCGAGACTTTGGAAGCTGACAACCTCCTCGCGAGCCGGGAATCAAAAAGCGCAGATGTGGAGGAGCAATTTGGAACCCCCATGCGCATGGGAGCAGCACGTTGCAGACCTTGATGGTGGCCCTTCGCGTCCACCTTTGTGGGGTTGTCACATATTATACACCTATATTATATTCTTGGACAATGAAATGAAGTTGCGCACTTTTCAGAAGCTGTTGGTGGCCCTTAGCATTCACCTTTGTGGCTTCGTCACGGGTTAGACAAGCGCATGNGCATGCTTCGACAATGGATAAGTTTCAGAAGCTGATGTTGTCGCATCACTGTGTATGTGTGTGTGTGATGATCCACCGTGACATGCATATCAGCAACAATTAAAAGAACTCTGTAGAAAAAATCCCTCCCCGGGTTCTTCAAAAAAAACAGCCATCAACAGGAAACCACATAGATAACTAAATTACCCCCGCAACCCCCAACTTCAATGTTGTGATCGGAAGTGCCAAACACCATCAACAGACATGGCTGTTTTTTTTTGAAGGCCGCCAAGCACAAAATTCAGAAGACAACATTGAATTGGGGGCCGGGGGCAACATGACCTCCATGGTCCTGTACTTAATGGGATGGCTGTTATTTTTGAAGAACCCGGTGTGACAAGTCATATATAGTCATATATCAACATATTATGTTGATGTATGACTTGTCAAATCTAGGGTTCTTACCATCTGAGGTTCTGCTCCAGTGACCTCTGGACCCGACAGGCCTTGGCACCAGGCAAGTATCCTGCTGCGCTGCAGGAAAAGGATTTCGTGGTGCCCGGGGAAGGTTTCATCAGCCATGATGGGAGGCGTAACCTTACAGATCTCCAAGTGGTTGGGTGGTGTTCAGGTCGCCAAAACCATCTTGTCTGCTTTGCTGGGAACCTCGATACCCCAATACCAGGAACCTTTTTTCTCTGCTTCTGGTTTATCCCCACATAACACACATTAAGTTCGATGTACAATGTTGGGTGAAATCAACCATAATCCAATCATGGGTCAACCATATTTTGAACATGTGTTTTGGGAACCGTATCATCCAATTCCAGCTTCTCACTAAGGAGAGCAAACCAAGAAGTCCAAGCCTGCCCTCATTGTTCACCCGACTGCTTACGATGGGGCGGTGGAGCTGGCGGCGATCCAGTTGGGTCACCACAGTGTGGGTTTCTCTATCAATGCCGTGTACACAAAGACTGCAGCAGAGTCAGTGAAAACCTTCTTGATGAAGGCATTCTAAGGGGTACACATACCATTTAAAGCATCATTTAAGGCATCATACAAATATCATCTTACAAGGAAGTGAGGTATATTGAGGTATATATCATCATACATTTTCCATATGATGTGGATTTCATACATCCAAAACACATGGAAAATGTATGACATATACCCCACTTCCATTTATGTTCATGTAATCATTGGGGTGTATAACTACAAGTCAATATGAATAAACAACAACAAGTTTACATATTTAGTTGGGAATTCGTTGGGGATGAACATGGTTTCTGGCTTTCATTTGCCCCTTGAGGCGTGGAAGGACCAGAAGGTTCCCATGGACAAGGCCTTGCCCAGGTACCGGCCAGATGCCCCACCCGAGGAAATCCCATCCCAGGCAGTGAGGCCTGAATTGGCGCTGTGCCAATGGGTGGACGGAAAGCTCATCCTGCCCAGAGACATCCGCCAACAGTTTCTGTGTGACCCAATTTGGGGTGGGGAATGGAGAAGCATCCTCTCATCCTATGACAAAGATTGGGGTTGCCATGCTGTGCAACAACCGACTGTTGTGGATGTCCCCCAGTCAGAGCCTACGGGGCCTACCTTCATGCCCAATGAGCCAACCACGTTGGCAGCCCTCAAGGAGAAGTATGGTGATCCTACCGCTGAGCTGCCCATCCCTGACACTCACGCTGTCCTGCTGGTGATGAATGGTCCCATGCTTTTTGTGGGTGCAAAGGAGGCTACCACCTTGAAACCTGATGGGCCCATTATTTCCCATGGAGCTGGTTCATGGTTGACTGCTGAGAAAGCCGTCAAATTTGAAACCGACAACCCCAAAAAGGGCATCCCATGCAAATTCGAGAACGATGGAGCCAAAGTGGTTTTGGAGGACCGGTTTTCAAACAATTTTGTTCACCTTTCATATGGTTGTTCATTTTATTCAAATTTATTGGTTACATCTTGCTATGTATAATTCAAACCCTTAGTTTTGATCCAGATATCCAACCTGAAACTGTCCAATCAAACCCACCCAATAGTTCTATGTATGCACTAATCCAAATATGCAAAAACGGTTTTAAGAAGCATAAACCATTTCTTTGATCGAACGCATCCATGATGACTTTTGATATCCAAGCATACAATTCTACTGTTAGCTAGTGGTTCTCCACCTTCAGACCCACGCATGAGAGAGCTGTCCACTGAGTCCTCCAGGAGAACGGCAGCGATTCCAACGTCATGACCTTGCGGGCAGCACTGCAAAAGGTAGAATCATCAAACTTAGTGGACTACTCATTGGGAGGACACAAATGTGAAAGACCCCCAGCTGTCCAACAGGGGCACGCCGAAGATTCATTCAACATCACCCCTGATGAAGAGAGTCAGTTGCTTTGGAGGGCCAATGCTGTCACTGTCCGTACTTTGAAATCAACGAATGTGGCATCCCATTTCCCCTTCTCGAAGCTATCCGAGGGTGCTTTGCAGTTGTTTCCTCATTCTTAATCTTAGCTTGTTATGTTATATGTTATGTGTGGTTTTGAGGCTTTGCAATCTCGATTTCAAAACACACTATGAATCACTGGTTTACTCAACCCTTTCAGTTTCAAAACATATGATGAAAGAAAAATACCAAATCCAATCCAAATTAGGGGGGCTCCTACCAATCCAAATTTATTCCTGTCATGGCTTAGGTTTGGCGGTTGAGAACCTACACGCCGGAGAAGTGCGTTGCTCCTGCCAAACCTCTTTGGTTCCTTTCCGGAAGCCTGGAGCTGCCCAAGGATGAATGCCGACGCATTCTGTGAGCTGAGGCCCCAAGCCATTCGTGGCCCAATCTTTTGTGGGGAGCCTTCTGCACGGCACAGGGTTGACTTGAGTCAGCATCAGGTCTGACTGATATTTTGATGGGGTAGGCAAATATGCCTGCACAGGGTTGACTTGAGTCAGCATCAGGTCTGACTGATATTTTGATGGGGTCGGCAAATATGCCTGGCTGAAGATGGATCCCACACAGCGCATAGCCAATTTCAACCATTTATCATAGTTCATTGCAACATTATATCATTAGATTCTTCAGATTTTAGATCATTAGATTCTTTAGAGCATTGTCTATTTTGTTTCCAAGGCAAGTTCCTGCGCATGGTGTGGTAGGGTGACAGCATACCGCTAGCGATTCTTTGGTTCATTGATGGAAAAAAACATTGCGCACTTGTAGCCACATCATTTGCTGAATCATCATCATCACCAAACACAATTTTTACAGGCATACACAGCACGCATGATGAACTATTTGTTTGGGACAACCAGCTTTTTGGCTTCAAATCTTAGTGACTGGTCATAGATTCTGGACGGCCATGATGTCTGTTGGCATGAGGATGATGATGGATCCCCAAATCCACACTCAGTGCTTAGATCTTGACTTGGAGTTTGATACCCCTTCCCTGGACAACCAGCCCTTCCGGCCAATCGTGGTGGATTCAGAGGTGAACAGAAAGCCTCAGGAAACCTCTTGCCTTTTGCAGAGGTCTGCAACGATCGGCCTAGCAAAACCAGTTGGTGAGGAAGACTCCAATGAACCAGAGATACTCGGCATAATATGTAAAAAATCAGATAGATACCAAGTCATCAAGATATCATTTGCCCTCCTGAGACCCCGTGCTCACATCCAGCTTGTTTACCACCTGTTGGCCAAGGAAATCAGTGAATGGCATCGGCCAGATCCCTGCTCCGACGCTACTTGGCAGCATAAACTTTGAAAAAGGATCGCATCAAATAATCCAGAGAAAACATGTGTACACATCATTTCTCATGATGGAATTTGATTGGTAAATTTTGATTGGCCATTTCAATAATCTGAGGCACCCTGAATCGGACTCCCAAGAAGTGACTGAGAATCTCATGAACCAGTTTGATGCCGCTATGGATGAATCTCATGAACCTGATCGTCCCATGACTCCCCCCAAGAAGCTTCGTCGTGCTATGACTGGAGGGATTGACCATTCGAAGGGGGTTCATGGAGTTGCTACTCCCCAAAAGAATGGCTATGGGTCTTCCAGTGATGGTACCCTTCCTACTGCTACTTCTATACCTCTGGGGTGGCTGATGGTGAGATGTCAAAGGGTGTGCCCCAACCAATGCTACCGGTACCCCTGTGGCTGGGACTCATGAGATGCCGCATGTGGCTGATCCTACCGATAGTGATGATGATGATACCAAAAAAAAAGGAAGCCCAGGCTGAAAAGAAGCGCAAACTTTGCCGGGAGTGGCACAACAAATGGCTCAAGAAGGGTGTCCCAAGACCTGTGAAAGAGTCTACACCTGCTGATGAACCTTCGGCTGAGCCGGTGCCGTCTCCTCCCACCAATTTGCGTGAGGCATGCCAACGTTTTGTTTCCAAATGGATTGCAGAAAGTGACATGCCACCTAGCAATGAGCGGCGTAAGTCAGCATATGCTGCATGGAATGATTCTGAGGAGCGCAAGGCACTCATGGCAGAACGTGTCCAAGCACAGATTTGAGTTTGAAGTAATCCATGGGTTTAAGTTCAATGTATAAGTATATCATCATATCTTTACTGTTCTGGTCCCCTACACTGTGATGGTTTAATGTGATGTATGCGTGTTTGGGAACGATCTGCTGAGTACCTACGCATGAGATATGATATGTGTGGGGTTTGAAGGTCACAGCTTTCTTCAGAGCTGTAGGGGTATCCTTTCGAAGCTTGGTCGAGAAAAAAATGCTTGCGTGTTCCAATCGTCTCATGAAACTGAAATCTCAATCTGAAGGGTTACAATATATAGTTGCCTCATTGATCAACAAGTCACGGCCCCCCCTTCGCAGGCCTCAACCTACGAAGTGGCCACCATGTGTGGCCTCAGGCCATACATTACTGTGGGTGGATTTGATAAGGTTTGCCTGGTGATTGGGATTTCCAAATCTGGAACATGCGGACAAATATCATTAGATATGATGTCTTTGTTGATCGTCCTTGACTACCCTTTGATTATTTTTTGTTTAACCATCCACAGGTAATTCAGTTAAAGGATGTATTGTGATCAAAACCATCAATGGGGTTGATGTTAACCAAGTGGTGTTGAAAGCACAAATCTGGCATGCTTCAAGTCTGGTTCTTTCAACCATGGGTTAGTAGTCTCAAGTGGTTTGGAACCAAAACGGGTTAAACCATCATGGTTGAAATCACTATTGCAAGTTGCCCCAAAATGTTGTGATACACCATCATACCCACAAGGTGTTGTCCACCTGTTTTGGGTAGCTATCAACTAGTCATCATGGGTTTAAGGTGTTTTGTAAACTATTTTACACGCAAGGTTCCATTGGGTTAGCTATAAGTTCATCATCACGGGTTCGAAGCCTATGGCAATCTATCATACCCATAAGGTTCTATCTTTGGGTTAGCCATCAATCCAAAATCAGGGGTCCTATCTATTACCATTAATTACTAACCCCTCAATTGGGCTATATCTCATAGCTTGTTCCTTACAGATGTTAACCAATTCCTACCTCAGATTTACCGGAATCCATTAAGTGTTTGAATGGTTTCTTGGAATACACTTTGAAATTTCTGGTTTTCATTTTGTACAGGGCTGTATAAAAATACGATATTTTACAATTACTAGCCCGTTAATTGCGAAATATGGTATGTTTATAGTTTTTCTTTTTGTATATAGCCTTTTACAAAATGAAAACCAGTAACTACACCCAAACCACACCCAAACCATGCCATTGGCCACTTTCCGGGGAACCCGGCTTTGGCCAGGACATCGCAACCAGCGATGGGGCCACCAACAGTGGCGATGTGGCCACCAACTGTGGCGGCGCCGGTGGATGGATATGTATATTTATTTATATACACATAAGATTTAGATACAAACTGTATATATATATATATAAATCAACATATCTACATATGCATAGACATAGAGACATATACGCCTATCCACAGATATATACATATATATATATATGTGCATGTATTCATATTCAGATCTCGATTTATATTTTACAATTCTGGGACAATGGTGTCTGGATTTGGTTTTAGGCGGGTAGACCTGTAATGATACAAAATCTTTCCCCCAGAAAATGGATGAATATATAGAAATATGATATGTATATAGTTTATTGGTGGCATTTTTGGTTTAAAGATGATCATATAATGAAAACATGGTCACATCATTATCCATAAATTCCATTAAATTATTATACAATCTATGTGTTTGACAAACCACGGCGCTGTTCCGAGCCAAGGAAAAACATGAGGATTGCAAACCCAATGATATGACCCATGTTTTTATTATATGATTGGGGCAACGTGTAAACCAACAAATCAGTATCGTGATTTGATGATCTGATATTCATTTACTTAGTGCAACTAAGTCAAAAAAAACAAAATGTTGTTATCATGATTTTACAACAAATATCTTGATTTTGGTAGAATGACAATTTGGGTTAGTAATGGTATCATTGTTATACCACCGGAAGCCCACTAATTCAATCAATTCCTACTTTAATTTTATCAAAAGCTTCGCACCTTAGTTGATATATCGAAAGCCAGATCATATGCAAACAAATACCCTAAATGTTTCCACACCATTGGCTTTGAAACTTAGCAGGGAAATTTCAGACCCGCAAAACATTGAAACACCCAAATTTAAAACATTAAATCAATCTTGCTTGGCTGGTGCTGGCTGGCATTTGTGTGTGTGTGCATTTACCAGCAAAAAAACACAAATATGAATATGTATATATAAGCGCAATTTTTTTCTTTCTTTGTCACTGTCTAGTCTGCTAGACTGTCTTGAACATGGTCTGCACACTGACTTTTACTGTGCAATGTCCATGCCACTGCCTAGTCTACTAGACTTTCTTGAACATGGTCTGCACACTGACTTTTACTGTGCAATGTCCATGCCACTGCCTAGTCTACTAGACTGTCTTGAACATGGTCTGCACCCTGACTTTTGCTGTGCAATGTCCATGCCACTGCCTAGTCTACTAGACTGTCTTGAACATGGTCTGCACACTGACTTTTACTGTGCAATGTCCATGCTTTTGACTCTGTAGCCTGTATCCTGTTTACATGGTAGTGGAGCAACATTGTTTGACCCAAATGTCACCAATATGGGTCTAGATACCACCAATTTAACTTTAATTTGAATACATTTGAGCATGCTGCATTTTTCTAGACTGCACATTCAATCATTCTGCGATTTATGTTCATAGCTTGCTTTGCTGGTCAAGCTAAACTTGTCCAAGAGCATTTATCACCAGTTGGCGTCAATAGAAACAAGATGAAACAAGTAGTCATTTTTTCAGCTGTATTCAGCTGCAACTTCAGAAGCAAACCTGCGTTCTATCGAAGAATATTTTTGCTAGCCATTTTTGTGCGCTGAATAGGTGTAGCTTACATGAGGTTTCTTCCTGCGCACAGGAAGTGAAAACTGTTGAGGGTACCGGTTTCGGATATATTACTGTATATACAGGTGTATATAATATATAGGTGTCGGAATGATGCGCAATTTTGGCGGTGGCTGTTCTTTTGGGAGTGACTGAGTAATGTTTCACAGTGGCGCTGTGTCTCACAGTGGCACACGAGCTATGTTTTTGTATCCTCGCAGTGGCTATCGCATGAATCCAAACCCGCACCAACTCCAATACCATTCAGCATCAGTCGGCATCATTCGGCGCTCCCCAGGATACTCCGCTGAAAGGAGAGCTACCGCAGCATCGACTTCGATGTGTGGAGGTGTGTTTCATAGGAACTCTTTAGCAACATCACTGGAACATGCATTCTTCACAGCGGGCTACCTTTGATGATCCGATGTTTTCCTTTGATCACCCTGCCCTTTCTTGTTTTCTTCTGTGATCTTTTGTTTTCTTTGTTTTCCTATCAGTACAAGTCTGTTTTTTTAAGACAGATGTTGGTGAGATACTCTACATTTCTACCAAGGTATGGGCCAAAGCTAGCAGTGTCAGCCTTTTCAATGCATGGGTTGCACCAAAATATGGTCTTTAATTGTGGGCGGACACCCAAAAAACAACAACAAGAAACACAAAGGAACTAGCAAAATCAGTGTTCTTCTTTGGATTATCTCATGTTTCCTTTGATTTCCTTTGGTTTCGTCTGATTTCCTTTGATTTCCTTTGATTTCCTTCGATTTCCTTTGGTTTCCTTTGNCTTCTTTGGATTATCTCATGTTTCCTTTGATTTCCTTTGGTTTCGTCTGATTTCCTTTGATTTCCTTTGATTTCCTTCGATTTCCTTTGGTTTCCTTTGGTTTCCTTTGGTTTCCTTTGGTTTGGGGCTGGGTGGATTCTACGGTTTTCCTTTGGTTTCCTTTGGTTTCCTTTGGTTTCCTTTGGTTTCCTTTGGTTTCCTTTGGTTTGGGGCTGGGTGGATTCTATGGTTTTCCTTTAGTTTCCTTTGGTTTCCTTTGGTTTCCTTTGATCCTGCAATAATGTCCCTGACACTGAGTGAATGCCACCAAGGGGCNGTGGATTCTATGGTTTTCCTTTAGTTTCCTTTGGTTTCCTTTGGTTTCCTTTGATCCTGCAATAATGTCCCTGACACTGAGTGAATGCCACCAAGGGGCAAACAATGGAAAAGAAAATCCAAGGAAAAGACAAACCAGTCAAAGAAAATCCAAGGAGGCCATAAGCCCATAGAATGCATCAATCATGCCTGTTGCTAATAGGTTTGCAAGAGTGTTTTGTTTCCACCAAAACTGCGATAGCTTTGGATGCGGATCACGCCTCAGCACCACCTGGAGATACATGGAGTATCCTGGAGTCATCACAGCAACGAATTGAAATCATTCAGACATATTCAGACTACTCGTTCTGTTTTTTTGAATGCCAACTGCAGAGCTGATGGGTTTGTTCAAAGGATTAGGCGGACAGTTGGCAATATTTCAGCACAACAACAATTCCTGTGTATATTTTTACGTCGCTTTTTGTGATGTTCTAGTTGCATCATGTTGCATCTAATTACTAGTTCCATTACGCTGAATACAGTTGTGGATTCGTGGGGTTAGGGGCATCAGCTAGGAAATCCTCAGCCGAGCCTGGGCGCAGCATGAATTTGGCATCGAAGCAGAGGCAGTGTCCTGCTCCATAGAGCCATTTATAGAGCCAGTTCAGCCCACGGCAGCCTTTTGTAAGAGGTCAATGTCAATCATGATATAGAGATGATGTGAGATTATCGAAGGAAGTTTAGAAGTCAAACTTCCGACAATATGGACAGATGGAAAAGCACAGCCATGAAGAAAGTCAGAGGATGAAGAAAATCAGAAGAGAGAAGATAAGAGATGAGAAAGTCAGAAGAGAAGAGATGCAGGTGTGCGAAAAGGTAGGAAAGTCGCGAAACACTGTGTTNTTTTTCCAATGTTCTGTGGCTCCGGAGGGTCGAAAAGTAGGCTCGCTAAAGCGGCGGGTGCGGAGACATCTTGGCAGATGAGAGATGAAAAATTGCACGACGTTGTGGCGCGAAGCACATTTGGAAGTAAAAAGTGTTAAAAAACTGACGGTCTCGGACCACTTTTGGAAGATGAGATGTGGAAAAAGTGCACGGCGCTGTGGCGCGAAGCGCATTTGGAAGTAAAAAGTGTTAAAAACTGTCAGCTCCGGAGCACTTTTGGAAGTTGAGATGTGGAAAAAGTGCACGGCGTACACCGCGCTTCGTGTAAAGGAAGTAAAAAGTGTTAAAAACTGTCAGGTTCGGAGCGCTTTTGGAAGTTGAGATGTCGAAAAAGTGCACGGGGCTGTGGCGCGAAGCACATTTGGAAGTGAAAACGTACAAAACACCTCATGGTTGGACCACTTTTGGAAGTTGAGATGTCGAAAAAGTGTACGGTGCTGTGGCGCGAAGCACATTTGGAAGTGAAAATCGTAAAAAACTGACGGGTTCGGAGCACTTTTTGACGATTCGATGACGACTCGATGTCGAAAAAGTGCGCGCCGTTGTGGCGCCAAGCACATTTGGAAGTCAAAAGTGTNCGGAGCACTTTTTGACGATTCGATGACGACTCGATGTCGAAAAAGTGCGCGCCGTTGTGGCGCCAAGCACATTTGGAAGTCAAAAGTGTCAAAATCTGAGGGTTTTCAGCAAATTTTGAGATGTCAGTTAATTAATTGAACTAACAAGTTGACAACTTAACCACTTAACAATTGAACAACTTAACAACTTAACAACTTAACCACTTAACAACTTAACAGCTTACTTAGTTTGTCAGTTAGTTAGTCAGTGAGTCAGTCAGTTAGTAAGTCAGTTAGTCAGTTACTCAGTTAGTCAGTTAGTCAGCTACTTAGTTAGTTAGCTAGTCAGTTACTCAGTTAGTTAGTTTGTTAGTCAGCTACTTAGTTAGTTAGCTAGTCAGTTACTCAGTTAGTCAGTTCGTCAGTTAGTTAGTCAGTCAGTCAGTCAGTCAGTCAGTTAGTCAGTTAGTCAGTTAGTTAGCGTCCGTCTATCTATCTGTCTATCTATCCGGCTGCGAGGTTGCACCTTTTGATCCATCAGTGGATCTGCTCTGCCATCCATGACTCACAACAACAAACCGCTCCTATGGGTTTGCCATTTTTGAAACTTCCGCCACCGCCTTGTGCGGTACTACTGGTAAATAATGATGTTTTCAGTTGTTTTGTCTTAGCTCGGCATCTCCTGTTTTGGCAATGATGGCCACTGCTGCAACTTGCTTGCAGGTCCTACAATGGCTCTTGTCACATGCACATGGGCAGGCCATGTTCACTTTGCGCATCTTTGTGCGTGTCGAAACCCATTCGGTTGTGCGGAGAATGGTCGCACTTGTCAACCAACTTGTATGCACTTGTGTGTTTTGTGTTTTCTTCAAGCGCTGTGTGTCCTGAAACTTGTGGGCCAGGTTGGTATGAGAACCCACCATGAACTTTGAAACGGTGACTGATTTGAATGATGTCTGTGTGACATCAATTAGCTCAGGCCATCAGCTACAAACATCTGTCAAAAAGGGAATGGTTGGGCCAGGCCCAAAATCATGAAAATCAGGCCATGGTAGGTCAGAAGGAGAGATCTGATCATGGCAAACACTGCCACTGGCTTCCCGGCCGAAGGGGAAGCGTGCGACAAGATCGTCTACGGGAGCAAAGTTCGATTGCAGGAGTTGAAAAAGAAGAGTGGAGAAAAAAAACAAAAAGCAAAGGTGCTGGCGGTGCAGCGAGGATGTGGAGAGCTTGAGGTACCCCGATGACATGGACGATGAGTTGCTGCTGATCCCCACAGATGTCAGTGTAGAGAAGGTGGGTGCCTTTGGAACAGTCAAGGCCATGGTGAACGCAGCCAACATAGCCGACTTCTTCGAGATGCATAGAAATAAAAAGTTTTGCGCAGAGCACTTGCCGCTTCCAAAACTTCCAATGACTGTGGGTAAATGGGTGAATAGTGACTGAATGTGAATGATTTCATTATGGCTCAAGTAATTTTAGTCTCAAATTCTATTTTTGGAGGTATTGGCTGTGCCATCCGACCCAGCTGACGCATGGCACGGCCCGTGGCATTACACTTGGCAAAGGACCATGTGTTTATTGCCTTCATGACCATCCTCCTCGCAGAAGGAGATTGCACGAACAAAACATGCACTGCTGCGAGCATGTTTATCCAGCGGCGTGCCAT
>BGPT01003623.1:10073-34857 GCA_003297045.1 Symbiodinium sp. clade C Y103 | reverse complement strand
ACATCCATACATCCATACATCCATACATCCATACATCCATACATCCATACATCCATACATACATACATACATACATACATACATACATACATACATACACACATACATACATACATACATACACATCAACTATATGTATATAGATTAATGTAGATATGTATGGTAAATGTATATATATATATTCACATCTAGAGACCCACCGTGTTACTGGGATGAAATCCTGTCGCTATTTGGGGTGACATGTCCCCAATTGTCAAGTTTAGTTTTGTCCCAAACTGGGACCTCATCAAATCCCCTCACTCTGTGTCTCTTTTTTTCTCTCTCTCTCTCTCTCTCTCTGTCTCTCTCTCCCTCTCTCTCTCTCTCCGGCTCCCTCCTTCTCTCTCGCTCTCGCTCTCTCTCTCTCTCTCTCTCTTTCTCTCGCTCCTTCCACCCATCCCCTCAGTTTGGGCTTTTTGGAATTCATGTCTACCATTGTCGCTGGACTTTTTTGTTTTCTTTTCCAGTTTCCTCTGGGACCGCTGTAATCAGCTGTTTGGTAGGCACCTTCCTTTGTACGTCATGCATGCATACATAACTGCACATGTACTGCATACACACACAGAGATGCATATTATATATATAGGTATATATGTGTATATGTATATATGTATAAATGTATATATGCATAACGTATATATGTAAATATGTATATATTTGTATAAATGTATATATGTATACTTGTATACGGAACCTTGCCCTTCCGCAGTTCTCAGAGATCCGTGGATGTCGTTTGGATGAAACGGCATTCAAGCTGGGACCTGAAGGATAAGGCACAAATCCTACGTGACCTACGTGTATCTTACACTCGATGTTTCTTGTGACAACATGAGAGATGGAATGCAATGCCCACCGGCTACCCGAGAAAAATAGAAAACCTCCGACACAAAGACATGGTCGACCAGACACAGTACACCATAACACATTTGACCAAACAAGCCCAAGTGCAAAGTAGAGAGAGTGTCACAGACTTCGTTGCCATTGCTTCCGGCTGCCACTTGCCGCCCATTTGTAAAAACTGCACGAAACAGCGAAAAGGCAACAGACTACTACTTATCCACCATTGGGAGGGTGCAGGGAGTGAGGATTTATGCCATGTCTCAAAGCAAAATCACAGAGTGCGAAGGTTGTTGGATCACAGTTGGCCGACTAAACTTCTTACGAAACGCGCTGGCGCTCACGTATGTATCTAGCTTTGAAAGCTTGGAGGCAAACCATTCCAGGATTCCAGGGGCAAGAGTTGTGAGCTTCAATGCTTCGAGAGAGGGTTATGGCAGAATTGACGCTTTGAAACCAGCAGTTTGAAGCAGTGGTTCCAAATTAGACACCAGGCGGCTGCACCGCGTCATACCTATTCTGCAATTTTGGTTGGCTTACCTTACTGAGCCTTGCCGGTTCTTTCAAAACAGCATGTCTTGCCGCTCCCTGGTTCAGGGTGGTCGGAGTCCTCGCTACCGATGTGCTTTCCTGAGATGAGCGGCGCAAAGAGCGCCCCCCGCCATGAAGACCCAGCGCATGTGTTCAGAGTGCCGCTTGCTCAAAACACGCTCTGGTCAGCTGTACTGCAGATCCTTGCATGACTTGTCTATGTCTATGATCAGGTGTTCCACTTCTCTTAGCATCTCTGTGGACGTTTGATGAGTATAATGCTGTTGGGGTGGACTAATTTCCGGAAAAAGTTGAAATCTATTTTTTGGTTTTGCTATGCTCGCTCCAGTTGTGGTGAACCAGGGTGGCTTGGCATGTTGAAGGCCAGGGGCCCACGTCATCATTTTCCGCAACACTTTCGGCCCGAAGTGCCCGACAGGTGCTTCAGGTTCCGTCTTGATGACAAATCGTCCTCCGGCACCTGGAACTTATGATCCTAGAGATTGGAAATGTCCCAACTGCAAGACCTTGAATTTCAAAAAGCGCAAGAACTGCTTATCATGTGCTACCGAGAGGCCTCCGCAAACAAAGGATCAAGTCATGCCTGACTGGCGAACTGGAAAGAAGGATTGTGGTGCAAATATCAATGCTGACTGGACTTGCCGTCCCTGCGGCAGATTCAACCTTGCGTGTGACAGATTCTGCTTGGCTTGTACCAAGGATGGGTCACGAACGTGGTGTTTTTCTCTTTCCCCCCGAAACACCACCTGATAGGGTGAGCAGAGTTCACGTCTTTTAAAACAAGCATGAATGACATTGTTACTTGGAACTTTAGGCCTTGGCTATCTTAGTTGGGTATAGTTTGTTGTTGTTCCCTCTGCGCAGCTTTGCAGCTTCCAAGGTAAGAAAGAGAATCCAAGTTGGGTCGATATCAGCATGTCTCCGGAAGGTAGATCTGGAAGGCTTGGTGGCCATTTTGACCGCCCTGACCCTGACGATCCTTGGTGAATGAACAGCTTGAAGCATATACCAACCGTGCGGTCGCGGTCCTGAAGCGATGCGTCTAAAGGAAGTGACATCTTATTTTCATCTAGAATGATTCACTTGGAGCCTTAAACCCCGAACTCTTCAGGCTGTATTTTCCGACAACGGCATCAAGGAGGAACTAGTCTAGATTTTATCTTAATGTTGCCGCGTGGTCGTTTCAAGCTGCTACTTGGAGGTGCATCACAGTTGCTAAGTGGTGAATAAGTAACCATATCAGGGCCATATTGCCGTACTTCTATGTAGCTGATTCGTATACCTCATCTATATATACATATATACATAACTCCGCAACAGCAAAGACTGTTGGGTTTCAAACTCTGGGTTGGGGATCGTGGACCTTTTTTTTTTCCCTGGTGGTGTTGGCGCTGAAAACCGGAACAGCACGCTGGAACCCTGGAACCCTTGAACCTGCTGTCGGGTTGCAGGGTTAATGAGTTTTGAACTATATGATTCAGGATTTGTGGTGAAGGATGATCTTCTTCCACCAGCCCAAGGAACCCAAGAAAGCATGGAACTCGGATGACGAAGAGGTGGACGAGTTTGGCCGCAAGAAGCGCCGAGGAGAAGAGAGCAGCCGCAAGACTCAGCTCCGTTGGGAACAACTGAGAACAAGGGTGAACTATCATGCATAGTGAAACATAGTGAAACATATGAAACCTGAGTATTGCCTTACCCTCCAGCACTGATCTCTAGATTGTTTTGTGGCCGCAGTTGTTGACTTGAATGAATGGCCACAATCCTTTCTGTCATACGCTGGAAAGGTATACGGTATACATGCTCTCAGCTGAGTCCCCTAAACTCCGATACTTTAAGTAGTCTAGGCATTGGCTCCCCTAGGGCTCTCCTGGGGCGCGCGAGAGGTCCTTCCCGGAACCACCGTCTTGCCACTTACCTGATATGACTGCTGCTTTTCTCCCATGTTTGATATCACATTGAGATCTGACAATTAATATAACTATATGCTGTGTTGATATCCAGAATTCTGACTTGCGGGCCATTTTCCTTTTTCTTTTGACAGGGAGCACGGCAGGTTGTGTTGTAGGAATCAGTCCCATTCATTGCACAGTGAGATAAGCGCCTCACGAAGCATCCACTGGCATTTGCCTATGGCAAGGCAACTCATTGCCATTTAAGGCCAAGGGAATTAGAAGTGCCCACTACCACCAGTAATGATATGACACTTCTTTGGAGACAACGCATCGGTCACTTTTGGGGCCTTGTCGCGCAAAGTCCCCATGGAAGGGTTTGCCCTGTGCTTTTCCAGTTGCCACTTCTTGAATTACTGGAAGAGGAATCCCTTAAAGGAATGGCTATAGCAAAGCAAACCCAGAATATATATATATATGTATATACTTCTGATCAGCAAATGTGCTCCGGGCAAACGGTTTTTATCATGTTGGTGACCATTGGTCCTTCTGTGTTGTATGTCAGTTCTGCAAGGAGCCAAGAGTGGCGACAAGCAGAAGGCAGCGTTGGAAAGACTCAAGAGGACAGAGTCCCTTCCAGTTTGACACTGCATGTCATGTGTTTTCCAATGTGGTCTGCGAACTTTTGGTTCCATGCAGAAGTACTCACTCTGCAGTAGTCAAACATAGCAAGGAAAGCCATAATCTTGTTCGATGTTTTCTTTGAAATAACACTACCTAGCCATTTTTAAACACGCGCACACACACGCACACATATGTATTATATATATATATATAGATGTATATTATAACGTTTGATTTGGAACGGTATGGCTTTCCGTCCTCCCGCATGTTGCGAAGGAGACACCCACCTGCTTCACGCAGCCGCTCCAGATGACAGCCTCCCCACGACCTCGCCCGTGCCGAAGCTGGAAGAGAACTCGAGTTGGGCGAAAAAAAAAAATAGGAGGGAGAGACTCTGGGAGAGATAGGGAGAGACAGTGCATGAACAGCTTCCCAAATCGCTCTTTGTGGTCCTTATAAAGGCTTTTGTGCTGTTTTGTGGTGTTCACAGCTGCAGTGTTTCTGCCCGAATTTGATTGCGTGTTAGATTGAGCATTTGCTTTTCCTTCACAGGTTCTGGCCAAATTACTCGCAAGCCTTGAATTGAATTTAGACAAGAGCAGTGCAAGACTGCATACATTCGCATACAGCGTTTCACACTGCAGGTGGCACTTGACAAATTTGGTGACGTGGGAATGAGCCGCACCAGAGATATACAGATATAGAATAAAGAGATAGACCCAATTGAGTAACGAAACACAATCCTTTCTTTTGCCCAAATGGAGCCATGCACTGCGACCGGTCTTGGAGCTGCAATTCAACTTGCAGTTCCTAGGAGTTCGGCAGTCAGAACTTCCAGAACGGGAAGGGATGGCCACCCTTCGGAGTCTTCCAGCAGTTCCAGCTGGCCCAGGTGGCCAGAAATTTGGCGGGTCTTTTGCATTTCCATCGGTGCTCATAAGCTGCACCGGAGATGGAGATCGTCCAGAACAAGCAGAACCTCAGTGACCTCAGTCTCGTGCAACGAGGAGGGCAGAAGTGATTTGCCGCACTATTTTCCAGGAACCATAGATTCGTCAAAAGCCGATGATTCATTGGATGAAGATGCTGCTTCTGGTGATGATGCCATTTGCGAGTTGATTGGCTATGACCTGGGTGAAAGCCTGTCAACAGAAATCAGCGAGCCTTTCACTGAAGAAGAACTTCACGCGGCCTACGCCGCAAGTGGATACTATTCAGCAAGAAGGGCGAGAAAGAAGGCTGCAATGTGGCTAATTGGCCCAAG
Source organism: Symbiodinium sp. clade C Y103 (assembly GCA_003297045.1). Lineage (NCBI taxonomy): Eukaryota > Dinophyceae > Suessiales > Symbiodiniaceae > Cladocopium > Cladocopium sp. clade C. The sequence continues at coordinate 29,649 of BGPT01003623.1, read as the reverse complement.
TGCCTGTGGCAAGTCCACCCTTGCACCCAAAGCAGCACAGTGGACAGGGATGGATGTTGAGGGCTATGTGACCATTGATGGTGAAGTCTTCCGCGATGCACATCATGGCTATCAAAATGCAATTACAGAAGGGCAGCAACACGGATGCGTTTGGTGGAATGCCTACTTGGGCATTCGAGAAAACATCAATGAGGAGAAGCAGCTCCTCCTTGAGCGAGCCAAGAATGATGGGAAACATTTGATGATTCCCAGTACTTGCCTCCGACGATCTCAATGTGTCGATGTCGCAGAAGATCTGGTGCAAGCCGGCTACGAAATTCACATCGTGGGCGTCTTTGGAAACAAGGCAACCATAGTGGAGCGCGGACGCAAAAGAGCAATGAATGCAGGCAAAAGATATGACCCTAGGGAGTTTGAGCTTGCACTTCAGATGTTTGCGCCCATGCTCCGGCTTTGCACTGGAACATGGCGAATGGTGTGCACGACAGACAGCGCATCGTCACAAAAAGACATCCAAGGAAAGGCTCCACTAGAAGAAGCCGACATAGAGAGGATTTGCAAAGATGTGTTTTCGATGTACGAGGAAGCTGATGTGGCATGCTAAGCTTGAACTACAGCACAATTTTCCTGTTTCATCACTCAAAGGCTGCAGCCTACCATGGCCTACGATGGCCTACTGCCACACTTCGGTGAGATTTTGAAGATAGTCTCAACAAGAGGGGCGCCCAGTCTGAAAGGCGAAGCCTCAAATGGCCCAAAACGCCATGGGGTTTGGTGCCTGGAATCATTTTTAATTGTCCTGCTGTCTTGCAGCCACCAGATTGCGACTTGCAAAATGGCCACAGTCTGGCTGTACCAATGTGTTCCATTGCAATCTCATGCTGTTTAGGCCTGCAATCCCATTCCATTGCAAGATTGTCCAAGTACATACGCCGGCCGAATTCTTGCAGGTTTGGCTCACTGCTACGTAATGGAATGATAGACATGATAGGACAGAGACAAGATGGGGGTGACCAGAATTCCTAAATCGACCTACCCACGCCCATACACTTGAGCCCAGATGATATACTTGAAGAGCACTCCATAAGGCCGAAGTGGGTTGTAGTCAAACATTTTTCGTACTCACGGGACTCACGGGCTAGCTTCTCATTATTTCTCGTTCTGTACGCTCAGCAGTCGCAAAACCTTTGCTGCCATGGAAGTGGAGGAGCCAGGTCCAAATGCTCCAAATGGATCCCCAAATGGTTTCCCAAATGGCGCAGATGCTTCGGCAAGTTTTCCGGACCTCGGTGGCAACGGCACAGATGTTGCAGGCTCCGCGTCCGAAAGCTCGATGTTCCGTGCACTTGGCTTAGACGTTTGTGACGCCGCTGATGTGGAAAACTTGGTGGTTGACACTTGCGATGCCAAACTGGAGCAGATTGAGCGAGCAAAGTTCACAAAGTCACGGAAGGATCCTCAGCATTTGGATGCTGATGCCTTGGATGCTTTAGATGTCTTGAGCACGTCAGATGTTATGCAACCAAGCGAAAAGCCGAGCCAACAATTGAGTGAGGTGCCTGAACAAAGTGCCGGGCGCTGGGGGCGCCTGAGCTCCCAGAACCTCACGTTTGACTTGGACGACGGCAAAGAATCAGAATGCGGAGACATGAACGAGGCTGGAAGCGCTGGAAGGGAGAGCTACAAAACTGAAGTAGTGAAGAAATGAAACTTGAACCCCCATGCCAGCTAAGCAGCTAAACCCATTCCCAAAGTCGGATTTGCTGCGGAAGGAAGTAAAAAGATGCAAATAGATATGAATTTCTCCCAGATGGACAAGTGACGTCTTACTTCTCTTGAGCAATACGCGCACGTCATTTGTGTAGATAGATAGATCCTTATATAGATATACAATACAAGAGAAGATGGAATGGGAAGAAAATAGATAGAACGAACAGAATGGAAAGAAAAATAGATAGAATGGAGTGGAAAGAGAACTTGAACTAGATAGAATGGAATGGAAAGATTCGCATCATTTTGGGTTGCTGTTTTGGCAGCACATGGAAGCACAGGTATTGATCTAGAGAGTGTCAGTTTATGGTGCAAGGCAATTGCATGATTCACACTACTTCATCCTGGACAGTCCCCAAACCTCCTGAAATGTCCCAGCACCCGGTGAAACCCCACTGCATCTAGATTTCACTTGAATTCTGAAACTTCCTGGACGAATATGCTTCTATATAGCACGCTGGTGTCGGAAGAACGGCACTCCAAGAAATCCCAGACACTGCCCACAACAAGTAGCAACGGCTTGAGTAACACCAAAACCACATGGTGATCCAGCCAGCTACGTCATCCAAATGGGGGCGAGCATCTGTTTAGAAACCAGCACGAACGAACACTTTCTGAAGCCGGATGCAGCCTGAAGTATTGTTGGCAGTTTGCAGGGTCACAATGATGGAAGCCTGGCGAACTACAACACCCATCCCAATGCCTTACAAAGCTTTGCTGGTTTGGGGTGATTCTGTTCAACAGCCAGCAGCGGCTCCCGACTTCCCCACAGGGACAGGATGAGCAACTAGGAACGGAGGTATTAAATAAACCAATCAAATGTGCAGACGTGTTGGCGAATGACATGAGCAGGAGTGTGTTTGGGGACGACATGGGCTGTTGGGAATTCGCAGAATCAATTCCACCACAGGACCAAGATGTCAAGATCTTCTAAGACTCAAATCTGGTGCATATTTACTAGAGCTTGAGCCTCACACTTTAGCCCGGAAACTGTACGGCCACAATGCCAAGATTCTTTAACCATGGGCCATGGGTAGTGCGATGACTTGTTGGAATATGGGAGTATTTTTTTAGCATTTGCTTCCCGCCTACTTGGTACCCTACGGCTTTTGGTTAAGAGGGAGTTCGCTCTTGTTTGCTTGACTGATACGAGCCCGTGTAACCCCCACCCCTTGCAATACTCTTTGGCAATCTAGCCACCCCCGTTGACATCCGTTTATATAGATGAACCCACTGTGTAGAATAATTGATTTCCAGAGGATTTCCGCTTTAAATTCTGGATTGGATTTCCAAGACGCGCGCAGGCGGTGGCAAATGCATTCGCGGCAGTGGCCATGGTAGAGATGGCAGGAACGAGTTCATCACAACCTTCCCACGCGAGGAAGAACCAATCGATGTCAAGAGAGGTAAAGAGTTGGGCTACAAATCAGGGACTTCTGAAAGAGTCCTTGGGCTTTGTTACGGCCAAGAAACACTCTCAAAGTTCGAAAGACATCTCGCCCAAGCCAGAGACCAAAGATATCGCACCGAAGGAAGAGGCATCCGAAGCTGCAACACTTCCACTTCCTGACCGCATTGATGTCACCCAACTCAGACCAAAAGCAGCGCGGACGCAACATCAATGGAAGGACAACAATCCTGCAGAATGGAAAGCGATGATTCAGCAAGGAGAACTGGTATCACCAGCACAGAACTTGCTCTCCCTTCATCACTTTTCCTCGCGGAAACGTAAGTTGGACAGTGCTCCAGCGTCCGAAAAGAAGCCACGGAACCGACGTGATGACACGAATGAAAAGGCCTACTTGCAGCGGCAGGCCAGGTGGACCCAGGGGCAGCTCCAGGCGAAAAAAGAGCCAGCGGAATTTCCGGTCAAAGAGGAACTGGAGAAAGTGCCGCGAATGTTGCGGCAGCGTGCAGAGGTTCACCAAGGAGTTGATGTCAATGATGTCGACATTGGCAACGGTCTGCGAAGTCCAAAGTGGCTGTGGCAAGCCCTATATCCATACCAACATCGCTGTGTGCAATGGCTTTGGGGTTTGCATCAGGAGAAGATGGGTGGCATCCTTGCAGATGAGATGGGCCTAGGAAAGACGATACAGATCATAGCGTATCTGGCTGTATTGCATCATTCAAATGTTCTGCAGGAATTGAAAATACAGAATACCTCGCTCTCCTCTGCCAGCCCTCCAAGGACTGGGGGTGTTCTGATTGTGTGCCCAGCAACCTTAATCAATCAGTGGCGCAATGAATTGCACTTGTGGTACCCACCTCTGCGTGTGTGCGTTATGCACCAGCTCAACGAGACAGAAAGAAGAGAGGCGATCAAACAAGCTTCTTCGAACCAAGGTATTCTCATTACATCGTATGAGACGATGAGGATTTCAATAGATGCATTGCTTGAAGCAACCTGGGTGATTGTGATTCTGGACGAAGGGCAAAAGATCCGCAACCCTCATGCCAGCCTTACGATTGCCTGCAAGCGCTTTAGCACGACACACCGCATTCTGCTGTCAGGGTCGCCCATCCAGAACAATCTTCGTGAACTGTGGTCACTCTTTGACTTTGTTTGTCCTGGTCGGCTGGGAACACTTCCAGTCTTCACAGAAGAGTTCGCCCAGCCCATTGAGAATGGCAATGTCATGGGAGCTACGGAGCCAAAGGTTGCTGCAGCCTACCAATGTGCCCTGGCTTTACGTGGTCTAACGGAGCCCTGTATTCTCAGACGTACCAAGGCAGAGTGTATGGATGTGCTACACCTACCAGCCAAACAGGAACAGGTCCTTTTTTGCCATCTCACACCTGAACAGTACCAATTGTATGTGCAGTTCTTGGAGACTGAGCAAGTGAGAAGAGCCAAGACGGTCTCATCCGACCGCCAAGTTCTTGGGGCAGTCTTTTTTGCTCTCAGTGTCTTGCGCAAGCTCTGCAACCACCCAGACTTGCTCCTGAAAGCCAATGAGGGAGAAGAAGGTGAAGATTTGTGGAGCTATGACAAATCAGGGAAGATGAGGGTCTTGTCTGAGATCCTCAAGGTGTGGCACAAAGATCGGCACAGAACCCTTATTTTCGTCCAGACGGTCCAAATGCTGGAGATCCTTGAATTGTGGATGAGCCGCGTTGGCTACACACATTTTCGTATTGATGGTAAAACACCTGTGAAGCGCAGGTTAAAGCTGATTGAGGAGTTCAATGAAAACGAAGATGTGTTCGCCATGCTTCTCACGACCCGGGTTGGGGGAGTGGGATTAAACATCATTGGGGCTGATCGAGTTGTGATTTTCGATCCAGACTGGAACCCGATGACAGACGTGCAAGCACGTGAAAGAGCTTGGAGAATTGGACAAACTCGGGAGGTGTCAGTTTATCGCCTTGTTTTGACTGGCACGGTGGAGGAAAAGATTTACCATCGCCAGGTGTACAAGCATTTTTTGGCACAGAAAGTGTTGCAAGATCCAAGGCAAAGACGCTTCTTCAAGTGGAATGACATTTCAGACCTGTTTGAAGTGCCTCCTCCACCTCCTAACTTCACAAAGCAAAACATGTTGACCCTGCAGAAAAAATACAAAGCACTTTTCAACAAGGTTATGCAAACGAAAGACCCATTTCTGCCAGATGAATTTGAGGTCGAAACCACCGAAATCATGAAAGCCGTGTCAGACCTGCCCATGAAGGAGCAGCACAAGACCGGGAGAGGAACTGCAGATGAAAGCAATGCAATTTTGCAGACTCTGTATGATGCGCAGGGCATCAAGGCAAGTTTCAACCATGACAAGGTTGAGCAAACTCTGCTTGACAGAAAATTGGTTGGCAAGAGTGCAGGCCTTGTTGCTCAGAAGGCGTTGGACGCGCTGAAAAGGTCGTCACGGGAAAGAGCAGCACACCACATCAGTGAGCCCACCTGGACGGGACAACAGGGAAGGGCAGGCGCAGTGCAGATTGCAGTGAAGAAAGAAGCAGAAGCCAAGACAAAAGGCAAGCTGTCACAACTGGCTCTAAAATCTGGGGCTGGAGGAGTTTCTTCTTCGGAGATTCTACATGGTCTGAGGCAGTTGGCTGCGGTGAGAGGAGCTTCGAGTGAAGGGCTGAGTGATGAGCCGGCACCCTCGGAGCTGTTTGAGTCAGATCGCCGCATCGCTGAAGATATTTTACGTGCATTTCTGGACAAGAAACTTGCAGGTCCGGATCATCGCCTCACAACAGGACAAGTGCTCGAGAAGCTCGCAGTCCATGTCGCAGCTCATCACAATGATCTGTTCAAGACCCTCCTCAAGCAAATGTGCAGTCTGACAAAGTCTGCACAGAAAAACGTTCCTGGATACTGGACTTTGAAGGAGGAGTTCTGGAAGCAGTCTTAATAAGCCTCAATAGCTTTTGTGAGTTGGTTTCACCAGCAGGATTTCAGGCAGAATGCTTCGAAATGGAGGTGGAGTGCGTCAGAGATTCCAAATGTCAGGGGATTTTGGCACCCTTTATGCCGGCTTGTAGCGAGTGCACCTTGATATGCTCGTCCTTGAGATGCAACAGACTGAATAGCCAGCAACGTAGCTGGCGTGGCCTCACTCGACACATTTCAATAAATGTTGAAGGATGTTGAAGGTAGATTGACTCAAAGCCTTGACTATCACTGTTTAGCAGAGGAGTTGCTAGCTTGGTTTTCTTGTTTTTTCTTGCTGCTTTTCTGTAGGTTTTGGAATATTTTCAGCTGTGAACTGCACGATTTCCTTTTTTTGGCAAAGCTGAGGTGCCGAATCGCCGCAATAATCAAGACCATCTCTCTTGCTCATCACGCGACTCAAAGTTAATGCGGTACCGCTGCTACATGTTGCTGCTGCTACTAGACCTGTCGGAGTGCCGGCACAAGGTCACGTGTTCTTCTGTCTTTAGTAGTGCTCGGCGCAAATCACTTGCACCTTCATTCCATCATTCACCAACCGACACTCCACTCAAAAGCATTTGCTCATGCAATCATTTGGTCATGCAATCATTCGCTCTTGTCATGGAGTCGCCAATTCTCATCTTCTCCGTCAACCACTCGTTAAGCCGGCCGCTCACCAAGAATTTCTACGGCAATTGCGCAAGCACTAAGTCACTCAGTCATTCACAGGCCCAATCACTTTTCCAGCATACACAGCTCAACCAAAAGATCCCGCGAACAGCTTAAATATCTGCAGTCTATACGTTTAATAATAATAGTAACAAAAATAACAATAATAACTTGACAATAGTAATGTTAATAAAATGATAACAATAGTGACTATATATATATATATATATTTTTCTATTAATGCGCACGACAACTCAACTCCATCATTGACGTGAGCTATTTACTTACACCATAAGTTTTTCAGTCTTTCGTCCCATCTGTCCCATCCTTCACTCAATCAGCCACGGCGGTGCATCTAACTTTGGGCATGAAAGCGGTTCATGTGATTTGTATGAGTGTTTGTCATGGTGCGTAAGGATTTGGAGAGAGTGAGAGAGGAAGAGAGAGACAGAGATAGAGAATATGTTGTGATATGTTTGTATGTCGGCCTTCGTTCCAAGCGCCGCCTTCGCAAACCAGCATGGTTTGAAGTGATTTGCACCCGTGGGATTTCATCTCAAAGTCTGTTTCGCACATTAGGTGCGATTTTGTTTGCCCGAATGGATGATGACTTGGAAGATGACTTTGAACCCTTGGGTGAAGAGCCTGACCCCCTTGATGCAGAGAATTTTAATGCAATTGATTACATCAACCGGCAGTTTCCCAACGAAGCTTCACTGGCTGGACTTGGCCTCTTCATCAATCAGCTCAAGGCACAGGAGCGTGACATTGAAGAGGGGATCAAAAATGCTGTGAGAAGACAAGCAGCCTTTGGTCGCCGTGCGAAAGCTGACCTCGGAGATGCAAAACTGGCAATTCGAGAGCTTTTTGAGCGCATCAAGGCCATCAAATCCAAGGCCGAACAAAGTGAAGAACTTGTCAGTGACGTTTGTCGGGATATCAAGTCACTGGACGTTGCAAAGCGCAACTTGACCCTGACTGTGACTGCTTTGAAGCGGCTGGTCATGTTGGTGACGGCATTGGAACAGCTCCGTTCAACTGCTGAATGCAGACACTACCAGCAGGCATCCTCTTTGATTTATGCAGTCGAAGAACTTTCTAGTCACTTCCAAGAGTTGTCGCACGTTGCACGTGTAGCAGACCTCTTAGAAAGGAAGGCGGCAGTATTCAGTGACTTAAAACAGCAAATACTAGATGACTACATGTGCTTGCATGGTGGCATTGGAAGTGCGACTCGCCTGGAACAGTTGCCAGAAGGTTGGGGCACTGCTGCAGCCAAGTGTGTAGATGCAATCGGGCCCGGAATGAAGAGGGAAGTTGTAACACAATTCTGCTTGAGACTCTTAGAAGGTTACAAAGACATTTTTCAACCGCCGAAAGAGGCTTCAGGATTGGAAACCGCAGAACGCCGCTTTGCTTGGTTGAAGCGAACACTGCGTGAATACGATGACAAGTACAAGTCACAGTTCCCGGAAACATGGCGGGTCCCTTGTGGACTTTGCGACCTTTTTTGCCATGTCACACGGCAGCATTTGGTTGAAATTCTTGACACAACCCACCATATGGTTGACCCTGAGCTCATGGTCCGGGTCCTCCTTAAATCCATTGAATTTGAAAATGAATTGGCACGAAAATGGGCCACAGAGACTCCAGATGATGATGCAATCACTTTGGACGCGGGACATCTGAACTCCGCAATGCCACTTCTGAAGTATCCAGATGTATTGGCGGCAAAAACTGGTAGAAGGTCTTCAACTTCCTCGCAAACAGAAGCAGCCAGTGAAAAAGCTGGAGCGGATAATTTTGCTCCACGTTTCCGTGGAATCATTAGTGAATGCTTTGACGCGTATTTGGGAACTTGGGTAAGGCATGAAGAAAAACAACTCTTGGAAGTTTTGCAAGCATTGACTGCTGCAGACAAGATGGTTAGTCAAGAAAATGAAGAAAACGAGGAAGATGAGGAAGTCTTGCAGAGGTACTTGTACAAGTCAGCGCCAGAACTGTTTGCAGCTATGAGAGGCAGCATGCAAGAGTGCTCCCGCTTTTCTACCCACAACACTCTCTTTGACATTTTCCAGGTATTCCGCAAAGTTATGAGTCAGTATGCCAGCAAACTGTCAAGCTTGATCCCTGCAGCAGGCCACAAAGCATGCTTGGACGTAGAGGGAGTGCAGGCTGTTTGTTGCGCAATTGGGACTGCGGAATACTGCGATGAAACGCTCCCGTTGCTGGAAGAGTCATTGATCAAGATCATCAGCGCAGACTTTCAAGATCGCATCGGCTCCTTTCTCAGTTTTATGTTGTCCAAGTTTTGAAATACAGTTGTGGCATTGTGGCCAGGGGTCGCGTGCCCCAAACCCTTGTACGCAGCCAGTGTCACAACGCACGCACACACACACAAACACACACATAATATGTGAGTATATGTATATATATTTACATTCAAAAGTATGAATTTATATTGTAGCAATAAGTTATAATGAGCTTTACTGTCATGTCAGGCATATCGTTTATGACCCCGAAGATGGCATTAGCACGAATGAAACAGCACAAGCAAGAAATGCAGGACCGACAGCTGAACGGACGTACTTGTACTGACAAACGGACAAATAAGAGAGCAGTTTTAATCAAAAGGTTTATTGTCCAACCCCCTACTCTCCACTCACCTCTACTTGATCGACGAATCACCCAATCAACCAACCGATCGATCGATTGACTGCTCGATGGACAAGTAAAGCGACCAGTTGTATAGTTTGACTCTTGAGCCAGTCAGTAAGAATCAATCAGTGGATCAAAGAATCACAGAATCGATGCATGAAGAAGTGATTCAATCCATCAGTAGCTCTCAGCAGATTTGTCAGTCGCTGGTTGTTCTTGCAAACCATGCCAGTGATGATGATGGTGACGATAGTGACCATGGCGGTGGTAGTGATGAAGGTGATGATGGTCCTGATGGTGATGATGATCCTGATTGTGAAGATGATGATGCTGCTGCTGCTGCTGCTGATGCTTGGTTCCCACTTGAAAGGTTTGACAGGGACACTTGCATTTTGGGGAAATTGGTCACAATTCGTGCCCGATTTCTTTCCAAAAGTGTGTTGCATTGCGCAACTGCAGTCGCGAAAGGTGGAAACATGTCATGTCATTCTTGTCAATAATCAGGTGTCCATGTCCATGTTGAGTTGAGACACGCGATGGTGCCAGAATGAGAGCATTTGTCAGAGAATCACGAGCTGATTAATGATACAGCAATGATTACCGCGTCAGTCTAGCGAACAGAAATCAGAAATACTGACCACTGAATAAAACCCAAGTTGGAGTGTAATATGATATTTGGTTTTCAGTCTTCAGTCGGGCTAGGTGAAGTCAAGGAATGACCATTTGGATTGCCAAGCGAAGATCATGCAAGGCACACACTTTTTTCAGGTGATTTTCAACCAAGCGGTATTGCTCTCAAAACGGGCAGTTGACATTGAGGAGGTGCTTGCTGATATGCCAGCTTTGATAGGGTGGTGTCAACATGACTCCATTTGACGATTTGAAGTCGCCAAGGTTTCCACGATGAGCAAGAGTTGCTGAGAAGTGTGGTCAATCGTGCGAACGAAGCACTGGTCCAATCAGTCAATTGCAGCCTGGATGATGCCTTCAATAGCATGAATCGAACGAATTGGGCAGCATTTTCTCAGGATCCTCGTGTTGAAAGATTGGAATTTCTCGTTGCCAAACATTTGAATTGTTTTTGTGCACTTGATTTGGGCTGATTCGGAGGAGCGGTCATAGACACTTAGCAAGGGTCATGAATGTGCCTGACTGCACGCGCCCTGGAGGACGTCGGAGATCACAGTGCATTCGTTGGAGATATTTCTGAACGTTTGCCGAAGCAATTCGAACCTATCGCAGCACACTTGTCGAAGATCCACTACCGTTTTTTCTGCGATAAGTTTGTGCAGTCCTTCGTGACCAGATTCGTGGCTGAAGTTCACAAATGTCGGAAGATCAGCGAACGAGGAGCGCAGCAACTTCTTTTAGACACGGCGCTGATCAAGACAACCCTGCTTGAGGCACCTGTTGTGGCTGGACATGGCAGGCAAATGCCTACAGCCTATAGCAACTATGTCCTGAATCTTGGCCTAATGGCTTGGGATCCACATATTTCCTGTCATGTCAGTCACCTTGCAAGTTAAACTTACAAGGATTGCAGATTGCGGATTGGCATATTTATTCTCATCATTTGTGATCCACATGGAGCACTCCTGTTTTTCAGCCTTGCCAAGGCGGGAGATGGGCAAAGCAGAGATCATGCTCAAGGTCTTGAGCTCGCCGGATGTCGATGCAGCATCGATCACAGCGATGCTGGGCGATTCGTCGGATGATCCCGTGGTACAGCAGCTGCTGGCTCTTCGTGCAGGCTGGGATCCCACCAGAGGCGACCTTTCCAAGTTCAGACGTTTCAGAGTCAGATGAAATGGCCGCAGCTAGGCCCCTAAGCCCCTAGGCCCATGTTTTTCCAAGCAAACCTTTAGTCACTTTTGGTGCCTCGTTCTCACCCCAGGAGATTCCGGCGATGCTGCTTCCTCTTCAGGCCATGGCTCCTACGCAAAAACCCTTGGCGTGTCATGAATCCCTGAATAGGGCGATGGAGCAAAGGCCTTGTTTGTGAAAAGTCATTAGGCTTGTTTGATGCAACGTGCTGCTAGGCTCAATGGAGCAACAGTTCCGCCATGAAGCAGACCGGATTGCAGCAGCTGCCGGGGTGCAGAGCCAAGAAGAAGAGTTCAAATTGAAACTAAAACGGAAAGAGGTGATGGTTCTCATAGACGGATTGCGTCAGGGGTCAGAGATCACTTGCCTGAAGGTTCCATCGATTGGCTCTACAATGAACTATTTGGGAGATGCTTTGAACAAAGGTGCCAAAGCCTCTGAGGATTTGAAAAAGATATCAGGTGACATGAAAAAGAATTTCCAAAAGCTTGGATTTCCAAGCTCCCTGAACTTTGGTATGAAAAAGAGCGGCAATGTTTGATAGTGACTCCTAGCGTGATCAAATCTTTGCTACTGCAACACGCTGCAAAATACTTCAGCCCGCTGCCATTCCAACACCTGCCACTGCTTGAAGCTGGAAGAAATGATTTCTCACCGTGGCGAATGCTGCTTGGTTTGGTGATGTGTGCAGTTTCATCCAGACGCGGCCGCTATGAAAAAGGATTTGCTTCACCGTGTATAGTGTACGAGCGACGGCGCCAAAGAGTGGAGTCAGATTGAGCACAAAGTTGTGGCTTGAAAGCAGCTGAAGCATTTTGCACGCTGGCTCGAGCAGGTAGGGTATGACAAGTGAACTGGGAAGTCCTGCAAAGTTGGTGTATTAACTTCCATCCCAGTTCTGGAATTGTAGAGATACCGGCCACACTGAAGGAGTGCGAGCCAGTCTAAGGTTACAATTACAAGGGACTGCAGGTTTTGAGATGGACCTTGATAGCTTGTGACAAATGTGTTACCCAATCTGAAAGCCATTTATTTTCCATTGAAAATCAGCCAATGCGGCTGAGAGGCCGGACCCTGACAGCCGGCCCCTGCCATGGTGATTGAAGGCTGCCCTTGCCGTGTTCGAACTCCCGCTACCGCCTAACCACCCAGCCACAACATCAGTGCTTCGCGATGGCTGACAGACAGAGACTGGCGGGCATGTTAGAGAAGCAAAGCCGATGGCGTAAAGAGTGGTCAGAGCGATTCTTTGTAATGGAAGAGGACTGCTGAGACTGCTGAGAAGTGTGAAGGTTTGACAGTTCAGAGTGCAGAAGCACATGGCCCACATGGCAGTGTTGAAATGAAAACTTTTGTGGCCTTGATTGATGGAGGATTGCATCAGATACTTCGTCTCGCCGCCTGCATTCCTGGAAGTCAGCATCTCAGTTTTCAGGTGTTGCATGAGGAACGGGTGCAGTGGCGCCGAAGTGGAATCAGGACAACGCAGAGGAAAGTCGGGGGACGCTTCATCTAGGAGGCAGGAAGTAACGATAGTGAATCCAGGCAAAGCACCAATGTCAACCCCGGATTAATGTACCCGATTGATAAAGTGGGGTGATATCAGCAATCCCCAATAAGTGCCAGTCTGCTCCTGAAATGGTACCCAAGTAAACCAACCAGGGCTTAGCATTAATCCGTGGTTGATATTGTTGGCTCGAGATGGCCTGATGTCCATTGGCCAAAAATGGTTCAAACGTGTCAGGACTCATGGCCGAGGCGGCCCAGGCGCGGCCTTGTGGATCTTGTGGGAACATGATCCACCACTGGGATTTTGATGATTTTGGATATTGTTGCCATATTTTAGGAGAAATTCATGGCTTGTGGTGTCACGGTGAAAACAGGATCTGGGGCGCCCATACTGCATTCGAGTCGGAAGAGACCTTCTCAGTAGCAGTCCCAAGGGAGCTTCAGAGGGTGTGGCACCGCCTCCATTTTGCGTGATGTATGTTTGCTTATAGACTTATAGAGTGTCCTACCCACATGGATCGGACAAAGCACGCTTTACAGTTTTGCCTGATTCTTCAGATATTGGTAGCTGTTCAGCACGCCAAGAGTGGTGCATTCGAGAAAGAACAACCGGTGTGTTGGTGGTGGCAGTCATTTGGTATGTTCAGGGTGAGCGCATCATGAATCAAACCAACAGGAGACCCCCGACATTCCCAAATCCTCAAATGAGTTGTTGGTTTCGTTCCTTGGATTTGTTTACTCCTCTGCGCCCAGGTTCTTGTGCACCAGACCACCGTATCAAGGTTTCGTAGCAACATTCTTTACTCGTATTTTGTTCAATTATTCAATGATCTTCAATGAAATTGACTCGTGTGGGTCCTACTTGATCTTACACCGTCGCTTGTAGGCCATGCACAACCTAAAAAATGTTTATGCCCTGCAGCGCGTGAGCTGCAAAAAAGAGCGCGTCCCAAAAAGTCAAACAATCGTGGACAGACGAAGTAAGTCTTGTCGTCCTTGTCATTCTTTGTACCTCAGACCTGGGCCGAAAGCACCGAAATGCGCCTAAGCGCATCGACTGAATCGACTGTTCAAGCGTTGTCAAGCGGACCTCAGTTTTTCACTGCAGGACATCCTGCAGGTCTCCTGCTTTGGCGCCGCACAATTAACACGATTGTGCTCCTCCGCGGGTGATGAGTTCATCGATGTTCATCGACCGAGGTTGCAAGACAGAGCCAGAGCAAAGAAGGTGGCTGCAGGCGATCAATGCTGCAGCAGGAGACCGGTCCAGTCACGACCGACTTTGAGAAACCCGCTTTGACCGCTTGACACACCACCACGAATATATGTGCCATGCTCCAAAAAGTCGAATTGTATATGAGGGATTGTCATCAATTTATATAAAGCGGTGGTTGATATACCCATTCTACCCCATCATAATGAAGTCCTGAGAGTGGCGGAATGACCGTAGATAACCATAATCTATACTCCATAAATACCATTTCTTGATCATGGCGCGTATGACATTTTCATGAGGAGCCTTTGACGTGAACATAAGCCGTGAGCCTGTCCAGAGGCAAAGGCCAGGTTGATGGCCAGGTTGACGGCCAGGTTGATCAATTGCCACAATGCGTGCAGCAAACTTTTCTCCACGTTCCTCGAGATCTATGCTGAGATCAAGTTGTTTGTCGTTACTCTTCCTACTTTGAGAACGCATTTTATGACCAAACAGCTTTTCGACTATTTGTCATGGTGCGGGGAAGATTCGACCATATTTCCAGCTGATACCATGGGACTCTGGATGGAAGGTCAGTGGCTTCAGCCGACGACAAGGACGGCATGGGTGGACCAAGTCATCGTCTTCAGCTGGACAAAGGTGTGACTATCTTCATCCTTACTCCCACCAACTTCACTGAGGGATTCAACAAAATTTCAACAAGTTGCACACGGAACATCATTTCAAATCATTTTGAGGTCATAGTTGTACCGAGTAACGTAGGCAGCGCGCTGCTGCCCCATAGGAGCCTGATTTGTTTCTGGTACATGCTGATGGGCGTCATCAGGCCCCACTGGTTGGAAGGTTTTGTTATTTGTGGCTGGTGGTTTCCAAAGTAGTTTTTCATAGTCTTTCAAAGTAAAAGCATACGTCAGATGACGATCTTCAACCACTATATGATAGTCACGAGAGGTAGCACCAAGCTACCTGAGTTCTCTGCTTGCTCGCAAGCTACCGTACTTTTCCTTTTTTTTGGGTTGGTGGCTAGGCCCTGATTTTCAGCGTTTGAGTGTGCGCTTTAGTCTTCGGCCTCCTCCTTTGGATTCCTCCCTGGTCCAAAACTCGGTTCAAAGGTGAGTTGCTGTCAGCTATCCGTAGTAAGATGCATGTTGCTACATACATTGTCACTGTAGCCTGGGTTGTAGTCGGTAGATTCATGGTGCTGTTGCAGAGGTGTTGCATATGTGCGTAGCACTTGGCCGGAGTTACAATGATCATCACACAGTGTTGGTTTCAACAGACAGTCTTTTTTGTCGGTGAGTGCTGTAGCGGTAGAGCTCCAAAGCCCGGGTGTAGCACTTCGATTCATCTCCGCTGGCCAGCACCTTTTCTCGCCAGCACCTTGTCCCTTTCCCCAACTCCAAAACCCACCCAGACCCCGACCTGCCGTGCTCCCTACCTTTCGTGTCCTGGGTGAAACCACCGATTCTTGCCAGGTGGTTGGTTGGAGACAGCCCGTGACTGTGCAGCTTGCTTCTCCTTCCAGCTGCGCCTTAATCCTGATACTGGACTGGCGACAGAATGAGATATGTGTCACAGGTGGTCACAGGGTCAACACCTAAGTATGGTTCGGGAATCAAACATGGATGGCTAGCTGGAAATCCTTGGATATGGAGGTTTTGACGGGAAAACCATCAAAAAATGGGGGATTTC
The DNA here is from genome assembly GCA_003297045.1 of Symbiodinium sp. clade C Y103. NCBI lineage: Eukaryota > Dinophyceae > Suessiales > Symbiodiniaceae > Cladocopium > Cladocopium sp. clade C. The sequence goes on along the minus strand of BGPT01003623.1, from coordinate 13,936 downwards.
AACAGTGGAACCCTGATCTATCCTGATCTCCTGGTTCAGTGAAGGACGCCTCGCTCAGCGAGCAATCAGGGCGTGCACTGCAGGACTGGACACTGTGGATGTCCATATCCAAACTGTTTTCCTTTTCTTTTTATGATTCGATCTGTAAGAATTTCTCATTGCAGAGTCTTTGGGCGATGCTTACAACGCTGAGAAATTTCTCCGGCGAGCTGAGAGGCACTCTGCAGACTCCCTTTGCAAAGCTGCCAGCCACGGACATCCGCATCGTTTCCGGTGGTCGTGGCAAAAGTTGTGAATCTGATCGTGAGCAAAGAGCTTTTGTCAGATAGGAGGTTAAAAGAGCTTTGTTTTCTTTTTGCGCATGCCAGGTGGAATTCCTTGGAGCAGGCTTGGCTGTGAATTCTCAAGAATTGTTTGAATCAAAGCTATGCAGGAGAAGCAATGGAAAAGTCTCTATCTGCCACTTGCAGGCACTCTTGGTTTGGTTTCTCTGCTTTGTTTTCTTTTGATTCATCCAAGGTTCAAGTGCTTGAGACCACTTCTGTGAAGACGAGCTTTCAAATGCTTCCTTTGATTCTTGGAGTTGTGAGCTGGGGCCTTTGGCTAGTCCGCATCGCATACATCACAACGCAGCATGCAGCAGGCCTTAAGCCTGCTTCACCAAGGCGTCGTTTCCTCCGTCCTCTGGCTTTGGCGATTGGAGACTTCAGGAATGGCCGCCGGATCCTTGTCATTTTGCAGGCATGAAAGCCCGCAGCTTGTGACATCTCGCCAACCCTTGACTGTTCGTACTCACCGGTTGCAACAGCTGGAATACTTAGACTTAGGTTGCTTTGCTGTGGAATGCTTGGCATTGGAGCCAGACACTTCCAGCCCGCCAGATTACATTTTCAGCTTCTCAACTGCAACAGTATCTGAACGCATGCCGCGATTGTCATGTTGTCTTGGCAGCACGAGTTTGATGTGCAGGGTCTAGTTCCAGAATGTTCCAGAAAGAGAAAGGGCTCCAACAATGGGGTCGATTAGAAGAGCTGCACACAGTAAAGAGACACCTCCATGTAATATGTTTCTGTCATTTTCTGTCTAAATTGCTGGTTGGTTTTTCCGCTTTATTTTTGGGTTGCTTTTTCGCATCTTGGCGAAGGAGATCGAATTAGTATTTAGCAGAAAAGTTGTTAACGTTATCGCCCAAGTGCCCCACGTCCTAGTCAATGAAGCTTCAAAGGAAGAGGGAACTTGTGCGTGCGATTGCGTGTGCATTTCCTCCGTATAGTGAAGAATTGGTCATTTATTGTTTCTGGTTGACACTGCAGAGCGGATTAATTTCACAACGTTGGGGGCAGAAATAGAGCACTGGTGGGGACATTGCAGCTTCGCACTCCCTTCCTTAACAGAGGAGGCAACGCTTGGTTATAGGATATCAGATTATCTCGGACGCGTACACACAATCTGTAGTGATATTGAAACATATGACACGTGTTCAGCCGACTTGTGACCAAGGTGGAGCGTCTGGTGAAACTTGATCAGGCTCCCAGACATGCTCCTGGCTCAGCCATGCTGCTGGTTGTGCCCAGAATGCCACTGTTGGTTGCGAAAGGCAGCCTCAAGCTGTACCACGAGGCAGCCTTAAAGCAGCGATCTCTCTCAGGTTGAGCCAATGGAAGCCCTGGAGGAAAATGAAGGGCCACCTGCTTGGTCTGGAGTCTGGACTTTGGACAAAGGCTGCAGTGAGAAATATGAAAACATTCTGAAGGACCGCACCGAGCTTCGGCAAATTGCTGTGGATTGAAAAATGCTCAGCGCGTTTCTTTTGGAAGGACATGGGCGTGAACTATTTGATCCGAAAAGCAGCAGATGCGAAAACGTGTCAAAGCAGCAAATATAATGAGCTGCTTTTCACAGGCATGTAAGTGGCATTGCTGTGCGACTTCTGTTATTTCTGTTGCCCATGATAGATTATGGCCATTTCTGGCTACAAGTTTCAACTACGACTAAGCAACTCAAACACTCCTCCCCCCAAGGTCTGTGCTAGTCATTTCAAAGTCTGCCACCCACGTGACGTTCATCGTGAAAAATCTTGTGACCGTTGAAGACGTGCTACCAGTGGATGGCACCTGGGTCCACAAGCCAGTGCCTCCAGCTGGGAGAATGAAGGGTGAGATGTGCCTCGGCGGCATTAATCTGGAGGTTTCCTGAAATGGGGGCACCCCTAAATCATCCATTTATAGATGGATTGTCCATTATAAACCATCCATTTTGGGATACCTCCATTTATGGAAACAATCATATCATTAGTTGCATTGAGGCGTTCTGAGCCAACGTGTTGACGTTTCCATTCTTTTCGTCGGTGCCAGGCGTTTGAGACTCTCCAAGTGCACACACAACGAACTGGACTGCTGCATGTGTGCCGACTGTGCGTTGCTTTCTGAGAATCTCAGAGCCCATCTTAAGATATCTTAAGGCCAAGCATTTGTTTCTCTTTCAGCGCTGCACAGTGTTACGATCGCCAGGAGATGATCACGGAGTTTCCACCTGGTGAGGGTGGCCTTTGTGACACGTGCCTGTCTCATTTGAATTGTCTTGTGGACCTCCTTTTCAAGTGCCAGTTTGGTGTTGCCGGATGCGAGGTTGGTTGTCAGCAACGGAGGGTCTGCCTTTTCCAGAAGGGTCGTGCGAACCCGCAGCGATGGAAGCCAATTAGAATGCACCCGTGTTTTTAGGAGAACTTGATTGGCTCGGGCGTTCATTTGGCCTCGTTCCTTGCAAATGACTAGCAAGTACTGTGGAAGTCGCTTTGCCAGATCCCATCAGGGTGCGAAGAGGCAGAAAATATGGGTCGACTGTGCAAGTGAATATTCGGAATGCACAGAAGCGGAGGATAATGTGGCGAGGTACAGTATTATCAAATAGTTGTACAAGTATCAGCAAACAATTTAGAAATTTTACAACAATCCCTTCCTCATGTGGGAAAGGATTGTTTTAAGGAAAGGTTCTTTTTTCCCTGATTTATCTTTGGCAATTCTTTGGTGCTTCTGTGCACTTAGCTTTTGTTTCTTTCTTGGTTCCTGCGTGTTTGTTTTTCTGCTTCATTTGCTTTTCTATTTTTCCGTTTTCTGCTTCTTTGCTCTCCTCTTTTCGTGCTTTCTGCTTCTTTGCTTCAATGCTTCACTACTTTTTCACACTTTTACTGTTTCTGCCTTTTTTTTAAGGGCTTCTTTGTTTTAATCCTTTTCCAATATTTCTTTTTTAATCTAATATAATAAAAAAATCTAAATATTTACGTCCGTCGTCGATTAAATCGCGATTTCAGAATCCCATTATAAATATATATATATATATATCTCTCTTTTCATTCTTCAAAGAAAAGAATCTTTGAATTATTATATATATATATATAAAATTCGGATAATATATTTATTAATATCTATATTTGGAATAACAAAAATATAGAAATATATAATTATCTTAAACAATATAAATATATTTTATTATTTTTATTATATAATATTATGAAAAAATATTTTAAATTAATAATTAGATATCTCATTTTAAATATTTTATTAATCTTTATTGAATATTTATATGATTTAAAATATTTATTTTATATTGATATATTTAATAAATCTATTTTAATTTTAAATAAATTTAAATATCTAAATAATTTATATATTAATATGTTTTTTTTTTTATAATGATAATTATTATATTATATTATTAAAATATATTTAATTATATTAATTTTATAAAATCTATTTTATTATATAATATATATTACTACTAATATTACGATTTGGGTAGCCAAGAGCTGCCGCGCGCAAATCGCGAGGGTCCGAAATCCCCAAATTCCGCCACTTTTTGGGGAA
>BGPT01003622.1:4486-36534 GCA_003297045.1 Symbiodinium sp. clade C Y103 | reverse complement strand
AGAGTTATGCTCATGGAGTCCCGTGAGCACATCGTGAATTACATGAGATTGGGTTCTACACTTTGTCATGGAAAGGCTATGCATTTGAAGCCGGGGACCCTCCCATCTTTCCGTTTCTGCCACCCAACGCCCTCACAAGATAATATCTAGTATCATTCGCGCTTTGGCACATTTTTGTCAGCCGATTTTCCAGCAGGCTGCAGNCTGCCACCCAACGCCCTCACAAGATAATATCTAGTATCATTCGCGCTTTGGCACATTTTTGTCAGCCGATTTTCCAGCAGGCTGCAGGTGAAAGATTGCTTTTAGCTTTGAATCTATAGCTAACACCACAACCAAATGCAACGAAATCACCCCCAAATGTAACGAAATCTCCTTAAGGTCTGAAATGGCCTGAAACCTCCCAAGATTATCCAAGGTTGGGACGTTTGAAAATCTGAAGGTTCCCTCCAACATCTCCATCGTCCTCCTCTAGGCGCACTGAGCATGACTGCTTGGCAACGCCAGCGCAGCGCTCGATCTGCAGGTAGAAACTTGCCTCAGGCTGGGGTTCAATGCTGCAAACGTGTGGGAAAATATGGAACAACTTTGCCCAAACCGGGCCAAACAATCAATATGTGCATTGCTCATTTAGGGCTTTGGGGATCCCGGGGTTTGGACATCAGTGGTGGACCTAGCTGGCACCTCTCAGGATGTAAGCATGACAGGTGTCTCAGCTCGGAACCCCGATCCATTGATGACCTTGCCAAGGTTCACAGGGCCAAAAGGGGGAAACAAACTTACAGATTTGGGGTTTTAAGCAAAAACTTAAGGATGTGAAATCATGTGTGCTCTGGTCATTCAACACCAGAAAAGGCACCAGTAAGTACGTCAGAGATGAGGATTCTATCCAAACAAGCCAGATTCATGAGTTTTCATGATCATAGTACCCAAAAGCGTGTCAATCCACTCTAAGTACTCGGCTGCCATCTGCCAGCACGGGAGGCGTGGGCGGTGTGGACTGTTGAGGCCTGGCCATTAAGTTAAGTGTGAGATGGTTGCAAAAGTTCCAAATGTTCCAAAAGAGATACGAAAGATCCACCTGACCACCCTGGCCATTCAACTTGCTGATTGTAGGTACCCCAATGCGGTCGCTACAGTATGGGTCGGCTTTGACCCCTGAAGACAACCCCTTGGAGGATCTCTGCGTCCCCATCCTCAAGCCACTCTCGCGATGTCTCGGAGGCCCTGAGATGCGATCATGATCGCTCATGGCTTTCAATTTACTAGGGTGCACACGGAGGTGAAAACATCTGAAAACATCTATAATCTTTTTGCAAGACCTCTGAAATATTGAACAGAGCAAGGTCTGTCAGGCAAATAGCTGCCTCCAAAAAATCCTGCAACTACACTTATCCTGTTTCGGTTGACCCTGTTGGACCCATCTGAGCTAAGCTCCGGGCGGCTTGGCATAGCCCCAACGTTTTGTGCATGATGCCCCCCAGCTTCAGGGTATGGGTTTTGGCACGCTGGAGATTATCCTGATGTCTGCCTGATGTTGCACGTGCCTGAAAAAGAGAACAGAGCATATACCCAGCATATCATGGTAGGATTGATGATCGGATTACTCAAATCATTCCAGTCATCGAGTTGCTGTGATGCCATGTGCAACCCTCTGCTGCTTTGATTCATGGAGAAATCAACACGGCAACGCACAAGCTTCAACCCACCGGTCCATACTCCCATCCCCTAATATTACAGCAGGCAACCCCCCCAACCCGAGCATTTTCGATCGAAGCGCTCGAAGGTTTGTGTCGCTAAGCCGCGCCAAGGATTTGCGGTTCACCAGGGGTGTCTCAGAAGAGTATCAGAGTTGAACCATGGATCCAAAAAAATGCGGGAAATTGTCCACCACAACATCGGTTTTGATCGAACCCACACATGTTCTGAGTGAGTCCATGGAATATGGAGATGTGTTTCATGATCTGGACATGGGTCAATACCCCAAGCACTATCTGAATGGCGGGATGAGCATCCAGTTGCCAATGACAGATCCACCTTGGCAGGCCATAATAGTCGTGAGGTCCCTTCCAGGTAAGCTTAAGATCCTTTCTCTTAAGACAACCACTGGAACAGCGCAGGTACTGCTACTAATGCGCATCTTTCATCTTTAGATCCCCAGCAAACCCAAAAGATCGCAACATGGGATGATTCGTTCGCCATCATCTCCAGTTTCAGAAGTGGCAGGGGATCGAAATGCGCCATGAATTCATCAAGCACCATGGAGACGAACCAGAGGACACTGCGAACCGTCAGCAGTTTTTTCATGAAAAGTGGATGGCGCGCGTTTTGAAGAGTTCCTGCATTTAAAAAAAGAAAATGTCGATAGTTAAGTCTCTCTGGATACTGGTAACATAGTTTGAATTATCTTGCCGCAAAGTCGCTAAGCCTTTTTCTCTGGCTGTAGATGCTGCTTACTCATATAAACGTTTGGTTGATTGGATGTGCATTTGGGGAAGGAGGAAAATCAGAGAAATGGTTTCTAAGTGGTATAAGTGCTTGGACACGTCCAACTCAAGCTTGTATGGAGGTTCGTGAGCATACTGCAAGCTGCCGGCAACTTGGCTGAGTCCTGTCCAAGCAACGAAATATAATGCTTTGGAGAGGAGGTGCATGATGCCCGTCAATTCCATTTGCAGTACTCTTTTCTTTTCGAAAATCAAGACATCAATGTCTGAACTGTCTTGAGAAAATATGTTTTTAAAATAAAAAATCACTGTTTGCCACATGTTTGAACTATCCAAGTTCTTTGTGAACCAAATCTTCTCACCTAGCATCAAGTACCTCCCCTACTACCCCGGCTGCGCTGCTTCAGCGTTCTGCGCAACCCGCGACCTGCCCACCTGCGATGCCGCTTGACACTTCGCAACCACAGGTAATTTCCCTACACCCGACACCTAGCCTGTGTCCGCTTTGGGACTCCCACAGCTGTGGAGGGATATTAACCTGAAACCAAGTGGGCTGTGCCGGCTTCATGGGGTATGGCTTGACTAGGGTGTCATTCACTCAATATCTGTTATGTTGGCTGCTTGAGCTGCTGGCAGTTGGCAACCAGCGTGCTCGCGACAGCCCCCCGTTCCTGAGGTAAATGGCAAATGGGCCAAGTGTCAGAAGGGTTCAAAAACGATGGTATTGAAATTGATCTAGATAGATTCATAGATACATAGATAGATAGTTTGTTAGTTCGTTGGTTGGTTGGCTGGCTGGCTGGCTGGTTGGTGGTGATCTGGCAACAAAATCTGGGAGCACGTGCGGTCATGCGCGGTGAGGCTTGTAGGCTGCCTGACCAGCTGGCAGGGCAATAGCACCAAGGTACATAGAAACACCTTCGTGGCAACCGATGGCAACCGATGGCAACCGCCAAAGTTCCCCACATTTACTTTTTATGCGCATAGAAACTCAACTGTTCGAGGTTGAAAACTGTTTCACCACTGAAGCATCATTTCAGGTTTCATTTAACTGTGAATAAGCTCGTCAAAACCCCCGTGAGCCATTGCCTCTTCTGATCTGAGGTGCAAAGCAAGCCCAGCGCGCACCAAGCGGAGCCTGAAGGTTACCAGTAGCATTCTTCTGGAGGGGTACATTCTGGGGGATGTTCTTAGGTTTCCATGAAATTTACCTCTTGGGATCAAACATTGCAGAGGGATTGTTCCCAGTTTCACCGCAGATTGTGTTCCCCGGTCAAAAATATTCGCCTGAAGGAACTAATAGTCTTGGACATTCTTGGCCACAGATCTTTCGCACCAAGCACCAAGCCCACAATATCTGTCCCTGTCACCTGGTTCATTTGGCAGGGCCGACCCCAGCCGCCATGCGGAGCAGCAGCACTCTGTGCCTCAGCCCACAGCCTGGTACCCGCTGTTTTGGAGGCTCCACACAAAGCTTATAACATCTAACACTTACAGCACCATCAAAACCGCCCATGTTTTGCTCAGCTTGGCTGGGAAACAGAGCACGGATCCACCGAGCTTGGACCAGAGCTGAAGCTTGCAGGCTTTTTGCTGCAAGCCTTCGGGCCTTCAGCCATGTAATGCAGGTGCATGGGCATGGACCCGGCGCATCGGGCCCATTTCTGGTGCCTCCCAGTCCAAAAGATGAATTCGCTACACACGGAAGAACGATCCCAACATGGGCATTTGGTTGGCTTCAGATACCACAATTAGTTCATGAGAAAGCATCACCATTAGATCATAAAATGGTAGATTTGGATGGATGTGGGTTGGTTCTTGAACTTGGAAAGCACCCGCAGTTGCACGTGTTGTGTATCAAGTTCTCTCCGCGTGATTTCTGAAAGCGTCGGCCTCTATTGGGCGCATTGTGACCAGGAGCCTGCTTACATGGAGAGACATTTGCAAAAATCAGCACTCTCTCCAAAAGTGCTGACAGAATGTGATGAAAAAAACCTTGGAAGCTGTGGATGGGCGCCTTGGGTGAGGCAACCAATTTTCTGGAACTAAGAATTTTCATGAGTTTTCACAGTTTTCAAGCTAATGCTTCGTAAGTTTTCCAACGGATTCCTTCATCCACAGTAACTCAGTATGGGATCAACTGAAAGAACTCAGCGTTCCATTTGCGAAAAGCACGGCTGGTAACCTTCGATCTGCCGTGGCCATCCGTGGCCATCCGTGGCCCTCATGGTTCAGATTGTCCCTCTGAGGTGCTTGGGAGATCCGTGTCCATCTCGCTGAGGGAAATCTCACTGTCGGACTCCATGCCTTCCACAAAGACACCTGCCCAAAGTGCCTTGAACTTCACGAAAGGGTCTTCCTTTCCTCGGGCAAACAAGGCCATTGAGGCCATTGAGGCCATTGGCAGTTGAACAAAAGTTCAGGGCCCCAAGGCAGTTCAGGGCAGATGCGGGATGCTTCAATGTCATAATCTCAATGTCATAAATAACATCTCGAAATCACATGTCCCATATGTGCAATGATGCGCAAAGCATCGGCAAATGCGAAGTGGAGCCAGCAGGATCTGAATGGCAATCCTCAGCTGCGGATCAGCTCAAGTGACTCATGATGTATAACATAGCGGTAACAGGGTAACATGCTGATTTCATGAGGCCAAAAACCACCATGGCATTGGTCAGCAGTGTTCATCGTCGCTGTCCAAATGAGCATCGGCCTCGCCCATTTTCTGCGATCTTATCTTCTTACCTAAAGATTATGTCTGAAATTCCAAAGTGCAAGGAGCTTCGCCCAAGAATGTCCAGTGATCTTCCCTGAAGATCCGAATGTTGTGACCATTTCCTATTGACTTCAAGCCTTGTTCAGCACACCATTTCTGGTTCTCTGAACTCCCCAATTCCCAACTTGAGGCATTCCCAGGATCCACAGGAGAAGACCAGCAATGATGCCATAGCCGATGCTGAAAGTGTAAGGCATCGTCACCATGGCTACGAAGGCTGGCATGGACTCCTGGCGCGATCGCAGGTCATTTGCACCAAAAAGGGGCAGATGATGTCTTCAATATATGCATGTATAGATATATATATATATACAGTTATAATTGTATATTATGTATGTATAATTATATATATATATATATCTCTCTCTCTCTCATGTTTGCAAGAAGGGATTGTCCTATTATTATCTACTAATTATTCCCATTGGTCCTCTTGTTGGGCAAAGCCACACCTCCATGTGCCTCCCTTGGATCCTGAAAGTCATCCCAGTCAATACCTCTCACGGAGCTGCACATCAGCGCACCCAGCAGACACAGGATGGGCCCTGACGCCAGCGGTGGCACAGCCGACACCACCGGAGCAATGGGAATGGCCAGCAGGAAGCAAGCGCCAGTGGTCAAGGACGCCAATCCTGCCGGCACTTGTCTAGGTTGTAGGAACATCCCACGGATCGCAACTGGTTAGTAAAACTGGTTAGTAACCCGGGTTCAGCCACTTACATGTGGGATACCCGCAGGAATTGGGGACATACAATCACCAGGGTTATTTGCCAGTTCCGATTTCTGGGATGATCCTCCAGGTTGAGGTTCCAAAAATCAGGATGGTTTTTGGACCTCTCTCTGAATAGGACTTCCAAGACCAGCGAGGATCATGCAGCAATAATCAGTCAAGTCCAATGTTCAAATGTGCCCCTTTGAGTGTCGTCAAACCATCAAGGCTATCATCTGGAACAACAATATCAAGGCTCAAGGCCAGCACGATATATCAAGATCCAGTTGGAGGCGTATCTCAAAACCTGAAGTACAGTAGTGTATACCCCTACAGTTATATATCTATTTCAGTTTATCAGATTCGGAAATCTATTATAAAGGCCTAGTTCTTCCCCAGTTCTTCCCCAGATCGTCATCGGTCGCCTGTCTTGGCGCCATCCGCCACGCCCGCGGTGGATTCCGCAAAGGTCGCCACCGTGGACACGCCGAGCATCGAGCCGAAGAGGGCCGCAATGGCATCGGCCAAGTAGGCCTTCAGCGTTGGTCCATATGGGGCTTTAAAAAAGGGGAAGCCAACAACCCCCCCAGGAGTTGGAGATGTGATGATGTGACGATGGCACAGAAAATGACCATCTTTGGATTTTCAGGGTCTCTTGGTCAGAGGCAGCTCTGAAATTCAGAAGATTTGTCAGTCCAGCTTCTTGCATGGAAGGGTATGGATTGTTCAGCACGTTGAACATGGGAAAACCCCACCAAGAGCCAAATTTCTGTATATCTTCCACGCGTACAGGAGCAGTCAGCCGACTTTTCGGGGCACCCATCATCCCTGAACTTCAGAAGGGGTTTGCAACTGGAGTATTCTCCAAATATCCCACTTGTAATGGGTATGGCTATGGGATGCCCTTATTCCCATCATCAACTCATCTCAGAAATGTGGAAACAAGTAGTCTTTTTAGCTGCCAAAACTATGGAAAATCATAGGTTTTTTTTGCCGTCAATTCATCTCAACTTACTGGTGCTTAGTAGGGAATGGGGGAATCATCCATTCCATAACTATTGTCACAATTATCCCATCCCCCCATTGCAACAGAGATTACGCAACTGTGAAGTATTACCAATCATCCACAATTGACTATTCCCCCCAAGAACTGTTAACTAAGCATTTCGATAGCTATCTGGGTTTACTGGAGGGTAAATTGGATATCCCCATTATACCACTGTTCATGGTCAACTCCATCCGAGAGACCATGTTTTGCCGCGCCAGCGGCAAGTTGCCACGCCGATCCGTGAGGCCAGCCACCTTGGCCACGGCAAAGAAGGTCCCGGAGGAATCCAGCAGATCCTGAGGCGGAAAACGCTGGGCCAAGATCAAAACACTATAGATGTATCTGTATGTATTTATTCATCTATCTATTTATGTATATCTTTATATCTATGGTTACATCTATTTATGATGTTTATGTCTTACTATGTTTTATTTGTCAATCTATCTTGAAATTCTTCATTCATTCATTTATCTATCTATTCATTTATGTATTCGTTCTAGAAAACAGGAAAAGATCTCGGTATGGGTCAAAAACCCTGTACTTCTGGTAAACACCAACTGCTGCTAAAGGGATGTTCATCCGTAAAAATATGGGAAATTAATGAACATCAAAAATTTTGATCCACCACAATGTATACATATACATGTGTGTGTGGGTGTGTGTGTGTGTGTTTGTTTGTTTGTTTGTGCGTGTGCGTGTATATGTGCATTCATGTATGTAACTATCTTAATTATCTTAATTTACTTGTTTAATGTATATACAATATATAAATACATACATTACGTTACGTTACATTACATTACATTACATTATATACATACATTACATTGCACATATATTACATACATTACATACATTACATACATTACATACATTACATACATTACATACATTACATACATTACATACATTACATACATTACATACATTGCGTTGCGTTGCGTTGCGTTGCGTTATGTTACATTACATTACATTACATTACATTATATACATACATTACATTGCATACATTACGTACATTACGTACATTACGTACATGACGTACATGACGTACATGACGTACATGACGTTACTTACACTACACTCCATTACATTACATTACATTACATTACATTACATTACATTGAAATTACATTACAGTACATTACATTACATACAGAACATACATAACATACATACCATACATACCATACATACCATACATATCAATACATGCCATACATGCCATACATGCCACACATGCCATACATACATGCTTACATACCATACATACCATACATAACATACATACCATACATGCCATACATGCCATACATGCCATACGTGCCATACATCCCATACATAACATAACATTACATTACATTTATTGCATTGCATTGCATTACATTACATTACATACCTACGTACGTACGTACATACATACATTCATTCCGTTCCGTTCCGTTCCATACCATACCATACCACAACCATACCATACCATACCACAACCATACCATACCACACCACACCACACCGCACCATACCATACCATACATACAAAGGATCTTGCTCCCAGCTTCCGAATTGTGACAGTAGTTTCCAGTTTTTTGTATTTATCCATCATTCATCCATTCGCAGTTTGTAACTTGAGGTGATGTTACAGCCAAACAGAAGGTCAAAGCCCGAGCTTCCGTGTAGCAGAAGGTCGCCACTGCAGTCCAGAACGTTGCAGCGGTGGCTGGGTCGCTTGCTGCGCTGAAGCCCTCCCAGAGTGCTCCCGACAAACCATCCAAGGAGGGCGAGCCAATGATGCTGGTGGGCACGTAGATGCGGAAGTCTTTTGCTGACCTCCAGCGGTCCGTTCCATATCTGCAGAATGTACAGTATGTAGACGCGTAGTTAGATGCAAGTTCTAATTAGTCATTTAGTCTGATGACGTGCTGCATCGGGAAAACGGGGCTGACTCTCTGAAAGGCGATAAATCCGTGGAGTATACACTGTATGCAATTCCAACATGCCCCTGGATTTAATTCCATTAAGCCCATCCACCTGTCTCCGTTGGTTCCGAACGGATAGCCAAAGGCGGAATGCTCGGTTCCACGGCAGAAGCCTTCGATCCAGCAGACAGCAGTCCCGAAAAGGATACCCATCAAAGGGGCTCCAGGCACTTTTGCGGCGAACAACCTTGGTTGATCCGCAACTACACCTTTGCATGCGGTCACCAACGCACTGAAGCCAATACAAGTCTTAGCTTCTTTTCCTTGCCCGGATCAAACCCCCAAAAGTCTGCAGGCTACCCGATGCGAGGCCCCGCACAAGACAACAAAGATGTCTCAGCCAACCATGGAACCAAGATTCACTGCTCAAACTCAGCCGCAGCTCAGCCAATACTGGTAGCAGTCAATCTCCAATAAATCCAAGTGACGTCGCAGTGACGCAAAGCACTGCAATGCTGAGCCACAACCTGAATCAACCCCAGGCACATGTGGACACACCACTGCTGAACCCTACACTTCTGCAGTTTGGAACGTTGCAAATGCATTTCAGGGCATGTGACAGCACTGACATCACTGACATCACAAGGGCCACCACCTGGCCCTATCGGCATCACAAAAACCGTGGGAAAAAAAGCGGCCGACATCATCGGGAACTGCACCCAGTCTGTCGGGACACTTCGCAGAATCGTAGTTGCTGGGACTCAAGGAGTTCAACGTCACCAACGTGGCCGGATCTGCCACAGACAGCCCCATACCTGCTGCAGAGCGATGGGACACGATGGGACCCCATGCGCTCAAAGGTCTAAAGGGTTTGCTGCCACCCAGTGTTCTCCAAGTTTAGGGGATCTGATTTATACGTGTTCATCATATTCTTCCCGTGTCTGATCGGTCCATTGGGGCCAAAATCTGTCTCGGCCAACAGCACGTCTTGGCAGCATGGCAGCGCCTTCGGAGCTCTGGAATGCAATGAAGCACAAGAACAGGCCGACCCCAGCGCCAATACCTGGGTGGCGTGGAGGTCGACCAGCCAACACGACTCTTCAGGAAACCAGTGGGCAACAAGAACTGCTGATTAAAGTATATAAAAGTGATCCTTTCTTTTACGCCAGATCAGATACTCTCCTTGACACCCTCTGGGAACAGCCGAATCATCAGAGTTCGCAAGCCAGTGATGCTCAAAGTGATGAAGATGCAGCCAGCCACGAAGACTGCTGCAAAGGCGGCTTGGTATGACAAACCTCGTCCTAAGCAAATAGTGAAGGTGAAGAAGGCATTTGTGCCCATGCCTCAACAAGGTCTGTAGTGGGTCCGGGTTGGGCCGGCAGGGTATGAGTTACAATGGGCAGTTCTAAAAGACCAAATGCTTGAACATGCACGAAAACATCCACATCACCTACCTGCGATCCCAAGTCTTCTTCAATCTTGACTCAGAAATTGCTGAAGTGAATTTGGTCCCCCACCTGGTGCAAGCATGAAGGGGTAGTTGGACAGGATGCCCATCAACCAGCAGCCACAAAAGGATGCCAGCGCTGTGGCACACACGAGCTGTTCGCGTTTGCCGGGAATGACCAGGCTGAGCATTCCGCTGTTCACTGGAAGGATGTATGCCATTGCCAGGAAAGTGGTGATTCCTGGCGCACCGCCATGGCAAGTTGAGTAAGGTGAGGACCTCTTTGGAATGTCATCTGCAATCTCAACAAATACACAGCTGGCTTGTTTAAGTGGATGGATTCCATGTCAAGAGTCAATTGTCACCTCTGACTAATGAGCTGGGGCTCAGTACTGAGACGCTGAGATTATTATGCATCAGCACACCGATACCAAGTGAGTTTAAACACCTAGTGATTGTACAGGAATGTAGGCATGTCCCTGGCTGCGCAGTTCCCCAATGTCTCGGGTCAACCAGCAATCAGGCCATTCCAAGCAGAAAAACATAGACCAGCAGGCGAGTCCTGTATTATATAGATGCACACCTTACACCTTTCCTCTACAAAAATAGTCAAACCCCTTACCCCATGGCCTGCCCGAATCTCAGTGACATAAGTTGACCCACGCTTTTTCACGTCGAAGGGGTCTCGTAGATTGAGATGTCCGAAATTGCCGGCCAGGCCCATAAATTCCAGCATCGATGGCTTTTTGACGTTCATGTCCATGGTTGGATCCATTCCATCTTTTGCAGCCGCTCCCTTCATCGCGGAAAAAATGAATGAGCTGGAAAGTTGCCCTAAACACAGATTTGAGGTCAAATAGCTCTGGTAGCAATACATTTACAAAGAATGGCAAAGCAACTTGCCAACCAGCCGCAGCCATTCTGAAGCAGACATCATGCTCTACCTGTCTTACCTGCTATGTAGTGCTGGGAACAATTGAGAGGGAAATCAATTCGCATTTGAGGTTGCTTTTCTAGTTTTACTGCTCTCTACATACACTGATGGTCACTGACATTCGTTGATTTAGTACTGGATCTATTCATTTTGGGGTCTCGAAACTGAGGGGATATTTCCAATATTTCCTACGAGATTTTTGATGACCACCCACCTACCGGAGTGACCCTAGTGTAGATCCTGAGTTCCCAGCTGTTTGGATTGGAGATGATGTGGTTGCACTCATTGCCAGACGGCCAGGTATACCAGGCGCACCAGGCCGTCGGCTCATCCTTGTCATGGGGATAATTCTCTTATCACAATTGTTAACACCCCCCAAAGGGCCCCAAATATGTGTAATCCGCCACGAAATCATGGTTTTTGGGAGGGGGAGGATTGGTAGGGATATGTGACATTAGTTTCTCCAAGAATGGGGGATATAGCCCAAGTGGCAATCCTTTTAACAGTCAAAATTCTGAGAATCCTTTGGAAGTCGCTCCTATTCAGACTAACCTACGCACCAAGACTAGGCATAGCCCTAGGCATAGCTCCATAAATGGCCTATCCTAGCTGTCGGTGCTTCTATTCTATTGAACATCTTTTTGAACCTGGCAAAATCATTGAAATCAACATGCCAAGCTCCCGAGGTGCGATCCGACTCGAGTTCTTTTGGAGCAAATGATTTACGTCATAGATCTGTAGGGAAAAAAGTGGTATATACATGTTTTGAGATGTCTGCATATTATATACAGTATATCACAGTATATAATATCCGTTTGTGTGTGTGTGTACGTATATAGGTGCTGATTGGTTTGGCACCCCGCCAAAAAAAATACTAGTCCTTGAGATCACCATCCCGAGATCTGCCCACAACTGAGCTCCCCTAACAGAGGCGAAGCACACCGGTGTAACGTGGTAACCGAAGCGCCTCAGTGAAGCCGGAGCGCCCCTATGCGTTGCCAGCAACTGCTACGAAACTGCTGCTAGCAACTCATATTGACAATAGAGATGCAACTGCCAACCACCACCACCACCACCACCACCAGGGGCGAAGTAATCATCTATTTTTGGGCTGCTCAACGTTTGGGGGGGTGGTAGGGTCCCCATGAAACTAGATTCATTCAATAGATACTGCAAACAACACAGGGGGTAAGCATGGGCTCACAAGAACACTCTTTGCCAGAAATGAACATGGTCATGATTGGCCATCATGCTCCCTCTCATTTTTCAACAAAGAATCACTCTTAACATCACGAGGATTCAGTTGTTGTGTTAGTTGCCCAGATGGGCAATAAGTAGAGAAACCCAGCCTTGTGAAGATCCTGGGGGGTGCAAGTGAAAGCATGGATTATCTCGACGGTGTTGGGAGGAGCAACACGAGAGGCCCTGAAACTCATCTTCTGAATCTTTCTGGGGTCGGCACTCAGAATGTGACGCCCCTGCCAGGTCCGTCAGAGTTGGCAGATGCAACCTCTGGAAGCAACTATAGGAATACATCAGCTAAAAACTGAAGAGCTTGAAATTCTCAAGCCTTCATCTCGACAGCATCATGCTTCCTCATCACCTCATCACCTCGTCACCTTTATCACCCAAAGATATTTCTAGCTGCTTCCAGCTCGCTCATTTCCTACACATCCAGGCCTCCACTCGTGGTGAGATGGTGCTTGATAAGGGCGCGGGGCGCCCAGCCATGGGTATAGCAACAGGTGCCACCAAACTCCGCGCAGTTCCCACCGGCCGTGGCCCAGCCGCCAGGGCCCCCAGCGCCAAACTGCGTGGGGCGCCAAGGGAGGCGCGCTTCTGGGGCCGCTGGGCCACGGGCACTGCGGGGTTTGTCTGCGAGGTCCGGGGCTGCGCCGGGTGCACCGGCAACGTCGCTTCGGCTTTGGCTTCGTAGCCTTCCGGCGACGCAGCACCGAACCACATCCTGCAGAGACCAACTTGTGTTCAACGATGAAGGGATGACCTGGGTTCAGCTCATTTGCTCTCAACGCATTGATCTGGCGCTAGAAGCCATCTCCGAGAATTGGACACAATAATGATACTTTGATTTACTTTGATCCCTGAAGCTAGAACACCCAGCAAATGCCTCATTCCTGAAGCATATCCAGGCTGGCCATGGATACAGAGCATCTCAGCAACCACCCGCCAGCACGGGAGCGTCCTATTCAGGTGCTCCCGAAGTTTTCGACAGCCCCAAGGATCCACTTCGTAGTCCAATGGGGCCTCGGCTCCCCAAATGGTCCGTAGGGCCATATACCAGCGATGTGAGTGTGGCGGGGATTTACAAACCTGGCAGTTTACTCAGGAAAGTAGGAAAGTGGCAGAATGTCAACAAAAATTTAGGGCCAAACCAATCCAACCTAGTGATTTCACCCCTCAAAACGTTGATCTCAACAGCAATTGCCTGCATGTTGACACTGACATCAGCGCAGTGACCGGAATGAGAAAGGAAATCTATGCGATTCTATGGGCGTGTTAAATTTATATATATATATATATGTGTGTGTGTGTATAGATTGGATTATAGTCGGGTAACTTAAACTTCAACTCAACCATCCATTTTCCCTACGAAACTATACCCTCCGTTTTGGAGTTGGGGACACCTTTTTGAAGCTGACCAGCTCCATATCACCACCTGTCTGTGGCTTGGCCATCGGCCCCTGCTTGCTGATGATACCACCATTCTAGGTCCTGGCGCGGTAACACCTACTGTATAATTTCAACTAGTTTCCAGGTGCCCAACCTTGTCTAATGACCAAAACCCAATAGTAAACAATACCAATTCTACCAGAAATGGGTGGTTTAAATACTACACCGCGAGGTCCCTATGCAGTGGGTAGATCCATCATCTGCAATGCCGCAAGTTCCTCAGTCTCTGCCAACTCAGTGCCATAGAGCATGTTGTGTCGCTGCAGCCAATCTAGTGAGCCCAACCAACCTGCAAGCGGCACCACTGAGAGATGGCTTGGCCATGCTTGGCCCATATCTATTAGGCCACCCCCTAAGTCCAATGATCATGACTGATCATCAGTTTCCCTCCTAAAATTGGTTGGTTGACCATGAAAAATGAATGATTGCCCTAAAATTTCCAATTTATTGTAGAATTCTCCTATTTGGGGGCGAACCCACTTCATGGTAGCACTCCCATTCCAGCGCTCGCGCGTCTTGGGAGCCCACCCAAGTCCCGCTTGCAGTCGGCTGTAAAGACCTGACGAAAAAAAGGGAGGATACGACTAACGTGTGTAGAACCAGCAATCATTGGATAATGATGGGATAATAATGGTGATACATATGCATCTATATATATATATATATGTGTGTGTGTGTGCATGTGTAGATATTTAAGTATTATGTCTTAAAGCAACAACTCGATGCGTTTTTTGTGTCTGGAAATGGGTTATTTCCTGTTTAGCCGCTGGATGTAATTAGGGGTACCCCATTCTCGGGGTGCAATCGGTATAATATATATCAATGGAAATGTCGCGAAAGCAACTCAATTGGAATCATCGTTACAGTACAGCTATCCCCGCATCAGTATTGTCAACACCGAACATGAGAATTATAATCAAAAACAATGGCTCAAAGTTCAGGAAGTGTCTGTCGTCTCTTTTGTCTTCAACCTCGCCGATCACATCCTGCTTGTGAATCTGGAGCGATACCAAATGCTGTCAAGGGTGATTTGCAACATCACTCCTCCCAACTTTTGATGAACACTTTGCAACTGCCACATGTCAAGCGACGACAGGGGTCTATCCCCCATCAAAATGTGTCTCTCTTATGAGAGAGAGAGAGAGAGAGAGATAGATAGATGATAGATAGATAGATAGATAGATAGATAGATAGATAGATAGATAGATAGATAGATAGATAGATAGATAGATAGATAGATAGATAGATAGATATGTATATCATAGATATGTATATCATATTTATGTATATATATATATATAGATAGATAGATAGATAGATAGATAGATAGACAGACAGACAGACAGATAGATAGATATGTGTGTGTGCGTGGAATTATTATGGAATCTATATATAGTGTCCCCCATTTTGCAACAACCCAAGTCATATGACATCATATTTCGATATTCCATGCACCCACAGACTGCTCGCTGAACTCCCATGAGATCCCCATGACAATTGGTTCCACTGGGTCCCCCTGGGCCCCGGACACGTCGCCATCGACTGATCTTCCAGGCCCGCTGGATGCGCTGAGCGGCAAAGTGTTTGGGCAACAACTTGGCCTGCAAATGGCCGCCATGTTCCATGCAAATCTGATGAGGAACTAGTGGTTCTTAGGGGTGTAATATGCTATTGTCCCATCGAACTTCGTGAACCAGTGGATCTTAGGTATGATTATTATATGATACCGCAAGAATAACAATGAACTAACTCCACCTGCAGCACGTGGGCTACGCCCTATAGGTACTTCACTGCATACACTTTCACACTTTTTTTCACGGTTTCTTTGGGGGTTCTTTCGGGTTCATTTAGGGTTTCCTGCGGTTTATTGTGCGGTTTTTCCTAGGGTTTCTCCAGGTTTGTTTAAATGGTTTATCTTAAAAGTGCCAAAATCAGAGTTTGCCGGACAGCCGATTCCCCGCAGAGGGTCATCAAACACATCCCTGGGTTCGCAGACCCAAGGGACATCAAGTTATAGCATCCCAACATAATGGAACACTGCAAAGTACTGTAAGGGTAAGGGTCACCAAAAATGAGCTTCTCGACAATCATCCCCAAAGAGTTTGGGGCATCGCACAAGTGCTGGCCGCAACTCTAGCATGGAATATATAGCCTGATGGCATAATCCCATTTAATGATGTTATACCATGTTATACCTCTAATCTTGGTATGATCCCATCGAACTTCGTGGTGAGCAGGGAATGTCTGTGACAGCTTGAGGATGAGCCAATTGTGTGTCGTCAAACTCTGGGGAGAGTCTGGGGACCGCTCCGCACAAGGATCTTCTGGATCCTTCGCTCGACTCCTGGCCGAAGCATCATGAGGGGTCCAAAGTCGACAGTCCAATGAGATCATGGTGGTCCAAAGTAGAGCTGATCACCCCAGCCTCCGTCTCCGCCGCCAGGCACGTTGGATCCTGATGGTATGATGGTATAGTGCTTGGGTCACGAGTTCATGCCGAAAAGGCTGTGGTTATCCATGGATGAGGCAACAACGGACCCACAATATGGCTAGCTTTTTTTGGTAACTGATTCTGTCTTGGGTGATCCTTCTTGGTCCTGTACCTTGGTATCCCTGGAGGCCTAACATCTCCCCGGAATTTCCTTCTCGTGGGAATGTGGCTTCCCTTAAAGATCCGTGCACAATCAAGAACGAGAAAAAGAAAACTCCATCGTGAATAGACGGACTTTCCAATAAAAACGATCAGGAGCTAAACTGAGTTAACCCCTCCTTGTCCTATGCCTGGCAATGAGATTAAAATGAAACGGCGGTCAAAGTAGTGACAAACAATCCTCAAAGCAGCAAAAACTAGTGGTTCGGGCACCTTGCAGCCGCAAGTCTGGAGGGGCTGTGGCCTCAGCATCAGCCCTGTCACGGTTCGAGAAAGCCCCGCCAAATCGAATCAGTGCATAGCGTCATGTACTGTGTGTCGGTCTGTTTTGGCCAGTGCCTGAGCCCCTGGCCATTGACCAACGCATCTGCCAACTTCCCATCCTCTGGTGGAACCTCCGTCCTCTTCACCTGATTCACTGGCAGAGTCAGCGATCCGACCTCCACCAGCTGAACTGGGACAGGATCTGATGCCAGCACTGGCATCGGTTCCGGTTCGGGTACAGCTGATGCCGGTGCTGATGCCGGTGCCGCCGGTACGGCTGGCGCGGCCGCAGGCATGCCCGGTGCCCATGCCGCCCGAAGCCGTGGGGCAGCAGTGCCCGTCATGGCAGCAACTGCCTGAGCTGCACATTTCCAGGACTCTAGTGTTTTAGATGTTTGATAGTTTGTCACATCATCTTGCCCCTGCCTGCGGATTCAGTCCGTTCACTGCTTTTGCACCAAATGCGCTTTGCCTGAAAAAGTAAGCAGCCAGAAATTGCGACATGTTGGGTCAGGCTTTATCCTACGCATTGTATCAGCCCACTCAGTTCTGTTCTGAGGTGTGTAACAGATCCAATAGGCCCACATCCTACGCCTGATTTGCCCTGGACCCAGAGCTGCAAAAATCCCAAGAAAGGACGGAGAATAGCCCTGAAAGAAGCAACCAAATCACTGGCTACTACTCTTGACTGACCTAAAAGCCAGCTCCGACGACAGCCCTCCGTACCTCTGAATCTGCTGCTTGGTACCTCAGCACAGGACACCCAGTCGCCTCCCATCATCCCAGGAACGATGTCTCCAAATGTTTCCAGTATGGTATGGTATAGTATGGTATGGTACATACAGTCACCAGTCTCGGATTTGCTTTACGGTGCCATGAAAATGAGACTTGTAGATTTTCCAGAGAGTGGGTAAACTAATTGAAAATGAAAAAATCATAGACTCAGCAAATCCTAGTACTGGATAGTAATGGATATCGGATAGTGATGGTGCATTTGGTCTGGTCATCTCTGGGCGCATGGACTCTCAATCTGCTGCATCAAGGAGTTCTGCAGCTTGGTCACTTGCCGCAGGATCACCTTGAAACACCCAAGGTACGAGATGGGTCAAGCCATTGCTGCTTGGCTGTTTCAATGCCCATGGAACAAACATGAGTCTTTGGGGAACATCATCCCAAATACGATGAAAAGTAAAAAAAAAAACACAATCCCCAAACTTGCAGGGTGCCAAAATTTCCGGTCATCAAAACCGGGCAAGAAATGGGTCAGAAACCCATTTCCTCACCCTGATCCATCTCCCGATTCCAACCTCATCTGGCTCGTCCCTTCGGCCATTCACCAGGCTGGAGACTGGAGGCACCTGGCGCTGGGGGCATCATGAAAGTAGTTTGGATACAGGAGGGGGTACCAATAGGACCACAAAATCAGGAAATAGGGTAAATAGGGGTTGACCATCATTGCAAAAGGGGGTCAAACAACTGAAATGCTACGGTGATGTGGAGTGTTTGGGTGTACTTGGGGGCGCCTGTTGCCCTATGGTGGTGCCGCCAGGTCATTTTGCAGGCATGGCTCGGCAGCATTCTGCAGCCGATACCCTAATTCATGGCAAGTTGGATAGGAAGGCAATCATCAACCGGGCAACAGCCACGGAGGGGGCCTTTGCAGGTGCCAACATTGACCTCAGCCATCAAGGGAACTGTGCCATTTTTTTTTCTGTTCGAGATTTTGTTCATCATGGAGGTGCCAGTACCTACCAGAAGAGGTTTCCTGAATTGGCTTGTTTTTCCAAAAATACTGTCAAAGAGTTCGAGACACTGAGGTAACTTAGTGTGGAGAGCGCTGTCTCCTCACCCTGTGCCCTACGCGTGGCAAATATCGACCATATCAGGGCTCCAACGAAGTACTGGGCTGCAACCGCACAGGAGCTGCCTTGGCAGCACATGGTGCTGAAAAACGCGCATCCCAAATGCACCGCTGAGCTGCTGACAGCTGATGAACCCAGCTTGTTGACGGGGCCAACAGGTCGAGCTGGGCGTGTGGGACCTCAGTATGTGAGGGAAATGCTGAAATGCTTCGTGGACCCAAGCCCAAGTCCCACGTCCTCATTCATGGGATGTGACCATGAAGAGAATATTTGACTTACATACCGGGCGAGTTTGCTTGGTTATTGTTCAAGCCTTTCTTGCACGGACTATACTTTGGAAATGGGTCAAACATGGTCTAGAACGTGGGGCCCTGAAGTCCCACACTGTTCTGTCATTCTTAGCAAAATTCCCACTTGTGGGCATCGCACATCATCGAATGCGGGTGTTCTACAAATTGGGGATCCCAATTTAAGGATTGTTCCCTGTGAAAATCACCAATCAACTGGAAGATGTTGGGGCCCCCTATTTTAGGAAACCCCTACCTTTGCCCACACCTGCAGTTGATCCATCCCGTGCCCGCACTCATTCGCCGAGCTGTCGCGAAAGGCAGCGACTGGAGTTCCTGAGACCTGAGAAATGCAAATAAGCAAATTGGCGAGGAAAAGTGGGCTGGTTCATTTGGGCTCACGTGGCAAAACCACACAAAGTTACCATTAATGTTGTGATGGCAGTCATGAATATACATAACTATGGACACAACAATGTTTTTTCTGAAAATGAGATGGTCAGAAGTAAACCCCTTCTCTTAGGTATGGTTTGCAATACAATCGGGCAAGGTTTTTCTTCTCCCTGGGTTTACCATGAAAATCGGGATGTTGAACAAAGATCGTTTCAAAGGGAAGCCTAACCGAACTTTTCATAGTACCTGGTGGAAGTACTGTCATGAAGTCCCTTGGGGACATGGAAACGCAGCCAACGGAAGATATGGCATTACGAGGAAAAAACCCACCCAGCTGCAAACAATAACAGAGGATAACAAAGGTAAGCAGGAGCAAACCATTTTAGGAATTGTAGTATCCTCTGCAGCTGGGTCCTTTGCCTCTGCTCATTGTCCGGTCAGCGCACCAAGCCCCCCACACAGAGTTGGAGATTTGCCTCCCTGTGGGCGCTGTGCCTGTGCCAACGGACCGAGCGTGAAGTGAAATGGCGGAATGGCGAGATGGACTGGTGTCCATCTGATCCCTGCGGTGGTCATTGAAAACAACAGGCACATCATTCAGCTTGTTCTAAACTTCCTGGTGCAAATTTCCATAGAGGCTACAGATCAAAACATTGACCGCAAAAGCCTCACACCCCATACCAACCCGCCCCTGAAAGTGCCTGGAATCTGAACCTAAGTGCGGAGGAAGCAGTTTGCAGCAAAGCCGGGGGTGACTTGAGGTAGTTCGGCAAATGTTGAAAGACCTGCATCTGCTAGTTCCGCCGGAGCCTGCTTTGAAACCTGCTTCAAACGCTATCAATCTCAAACCCAGCCTGCAAACGTTGAAGGCTTAAGCAAACGAGGGGGATAAAATGTGCGCCATTCCCTTCGACTTATCCACTTGTCATCTGTGAGGAAAGTCCACCCTCCACTCAACTCATTGTGCATAACAATATAAGGTTTGCGAGTGCCAGAGCTGCTGGCGTGTAGGGATTTTCTGTCTGCACTACCTCGGAGCCAGGATTGCAGAGGCTGGTCAGTGGACACAAAGAACCCGCAAACTCTTTTCTAAATTGTAATTATAATTAGCCCCAAAGAGATAGAAATCTAATTTACCATCATTTTGGTAGTTCTATCTGTTTGGGGTTGCTACATTTTCTGCAGGGACAATGTTGTTCTTGTTGAAGGAAATGTCCAGGCGTGCATAACTAGGGCAATCTCAGCTAGTAGGACTGCCCCTGGCCGGTACTTGTCTCAGCACCCCACTGGACCGAAGGGCTGTTCCAGTCGGCCAAACAGCCTCGAAATGAAGACATGTCAGGAGAAAACTCATGGTCATTTGAGAGATTAACTTGCAACAAAAATTCCAGGAGGTAAATTAGTAAAGGCTTGACATGTTTGATCAATCCAACATATGCGCTATCTATATTCATATGTGTGAACACATAGATATACAATCTCCAACATCTCATGAAGAGAATTCCATTCCAATTAGGCAGGCTTGGCTTCCGGATAGCATCCTGAGTCCTCAACCGAAGGCACATTAGTGAAGGTTCGACGGACCGATGGAGGCCTAAGCAAATTGATGCAAAGTGCATGTTTCTGGAGCTCCTGCCAACGCGTTCAAGAGATTGGTGAGCTGTTGGTTTTGTACTGAAATCATCTTAAATCCATTTTTGTTCAGCTCTTGGGGTCGCCAGATCCCCCAGTCCCGATGCCCCTGCGCCCCTGGCGGCGCTTTTCGGCTGGAGATTCCAAGCGTGGCCGTGGGGCCTGTTTTGGAAGGCAGCGGCTCAGGAGTCCACCGTTGGGTCGTGACTCACGAAGAAGTGCATGAATGAAATATGTTGATTCATATCGATATCATCTGATCTATTCCCATAAATTATATTTTACAATATATGTATAACATTGTCATATAACTTAACTGTATAACTTACAGCCCTTGACTTGTAACAAGTAGGATCCCGTAGTGGAATCATCCCATCGGAGCAAACCTGTTTGGAATGGAGCCCTTGGAGCTGGACGTTCCCCGGGCCTTGGTCCAAAGCTGGGATTTTACCCTCTGGTTATGTAACATAGCTATGGAAAATCATTAAAATCAGCATTTGTTATAGGTAAATCATCACAAATCATCCAGAATTGGGCCATTTTTCCATAGCTATGTTCAATAATCGGAGGGTAAATCTGTGGTTTCTATCAATGCTCCACTGAAGGTTATAGAACGGTCTGCTTGGATCACTGAGACACTGAAACTGAGCCTTGGGACGGGCCAGCGGCGCTTCGCCCTGCACCACAACATCTTCTCAGCATTGAAAACAAAATGGATTTAAATTCGAGTATCTCCCAAAGCAGGTGCAGCAACCACCAAAATCGATAGAATCAGATAGAAAAGCTGGAAATTGTATGAAGTCATTAATTATTCACCAACAATTATGCATCTTCTACAATGGAGGACGTCCCAACAAATGGGTTTTCGGGTTTTTTCAGTTTTGGGGTCATAATGCCTGGAGCGATGCATGCACCAGCAGTGGTCTGCACCGTCTGCTGAGGCGTCAAAACGCCTTGCCTGCGAGTGAGGGGCTGCTTGGTTTTACCCAAAATGTGAAAGTCCCTTGGGGTAATCCCAAATCGGTTGGAAAACAGGGGAATAAAAGAACCACAAAGCAGGAGACGTCTTGCGAGAAATCTCCCAGCACTACAAATTGCAGAGGAATTGGTTTTGATGGCCCCTCGATGCACCAAAACCGAGGCCACCGAAAAGTCTGGTCTGAGCGCCAGTACGTGGTTGCAGCCTGGTTCCGTGATGGAGCACAAGGCTATTCGTAGGCGGACGGAAGAGATTCAAGCGGACATCCAAAGATACAGTAGATTTCCAAAATAGGCCACAGTAATGAGGGAACACAATAATCTCCAACAAACTAGGGAGTGCAAAACCCTACAAGAACTGATCAACAGCGGGGTTTTGGTCAGTCGAAAATCCACATACAGCGCATAAGCCTTGCTGTACGTCCAGACCTTTCACTAGGCCTCCCTGCTCCAATGGTCATGGAAAAGTTCTCCGGGGCGCGTCCTCCACATCGTAATGTGGCGCCGGTTGCTGTAAGAATCCCGGCGTATGTATGTATATATATATATATATATCTATCTATCTATCTATCTATCTATCTATCTATCTATCTATCTATCTATCTATCTATCTATCTATCTATCTATCTATCTATATCTCTCTCTCTCTCTCTCTATCTATATTTATATGTTTTTGTATGTGTATACACGTATGCATGTGTGTGTGTGTTTAAATCTATCCAAATCTATTCAACTCTAGCTAAGTCTATCTAGATCAATCTTAACAAATCAGATCAAGACAAATCAAATAAACGAATGAATGAATCAATCAATCAATCAACCAATCAATCAATCAATCAATGAAGCAATCAATGAATCAATGAAGCAATGAATCAATGAACGAATCAATCAATCAATCAGTCAGTCAATCAATCAATCAGTCAATCAATCAAGCAATCAATCAATCAATGTATCTATCTCTCTCTCTCTCTGATATTAAGATTCCCCACGATGTACCCAATCTCATTAGGCGTCAAAAATGTTCGGCATGATTTCTTCCATGACATATCATGAAAAAATCAAAGCTCGTTCTCAGGGGCCGCCATCGATTGGTGCCCACCTCTCTGATTCACCGGACTAGCTCGAGGGCTGCCCTGGCCAAAACTCAAGCTGACAGCAGCCCATTTCAAACGCTGCATTGGAAAGGTTCGACCAAATATGGGATTCTCCAAACATAGGATGCGCTAGAAAACATCTCAAGAGGCCAGCCAAATGCGAAACACATTTGTTGGCAAATTTGTTGTTGATGCCAAACCATGAAATATCCATCTGGTCCATTGCCTGTGCAGTTGCAGGTGGCGAGCGGACCCGAGCACTGGCCATCACCTGCAAGGGGTCCATTTTTTCTGCGGGGGTCTTTCGTAGAGGTCCCAGCGGCGCAAGAGGAAACAGTGCAAGGCGCCTGCAAATCACACCTCAGGGAAGTAGAAGGATCAGAAAGAAGGAAAGTTGCGAAGGGTTCGGGCATGCGTCGAGTTTCAGACAATAGATGTGGAACGCACCCAACACCCAATGGTCCTTTCGAATCTTTACACACCATGTAGTTCATCTCTCAGGATCCGTGAGAAAATGAGAACTGAGCGATCCACATTGATTTGGCGTTGCGGGCAATGGTGACCATGGCCACGGGATATCCAGGGCCAGTGAGCATGCTACGAAAACCTGGGCCAAGCCATTCGACAGAGCACCCAGAAAATGTGGTGGATTTCAGATTTAGCACAATCTGCAGGTTTGTTTGGCCATCCCTACATCTCCAAGAAACTGTGGCCCAAACCCACCGCAGGGCTCTGCGTAATCACGCGGCTCGGGGCCCGACCAGGCCTTACATAAGCTAGCTAAGGAGGCTTGGATGGGGAGTGATACCTACTGTGGCAAAACTGCCCCAGGTTACTCAATTTGATCCTGTGGGGTCATGCCCCGGAGAGATGTTTATTCTTGGATTGTCCACCTTATGCCCTTAAATGAAAGATGCAACAAGTGTGTATACAGCCGCATCAAGTGAGGAATCTTATTGTATTGCCCATACCGCCACTGATCTCTGTGGGAATATCGAGGTGCAGCGACTTGACACGTTGGGCCCGCACGATGCAACCGGAAGATTCATTCCGCTGGTCATCTGGGGCCAAGTCTCCTGCAGAATTTCTGATCTTTAGGTGACCGTCTCCCTTTCCTCCAACCCTGCATGGAAGAAATTCTTGCTGTGGCTGAATCCAATAGCTGCAACATGCTGCAACAATATGATAATGACAATCGTTATCATACATAAATATGACAATGACACTTATATAACTAGTCAACTAGTCCATAAATCCAATAGATGCAATAGTGCATCACACTTAATCCAATACAATCCCTTTTTAAATGGACAAAAACAGGTCGCCTCCCGCAGCAACGGGGCACCCCGTTCGGCACCCCGATTTTGGGGTGCACCTCTTGAGCCCAAACTACGAGGTGATATGACATGATATGACTATTGGGGGATTATCCCCCTAATTGATCAACCACGGTTTATTCATCAAGGGTTTGACATTGGAATGGGCGAAATATGAGGAAATGATGAGAATGATAATCCAATGGATTCACGGGCACGCTATTTTCAGACAAACCCATGTATATTTGAGTAAAGGCAATATGGAAACCTCAACCCTTTGAATGGAAATGTTGCTGTGAACTGCAGCATGTACCCTTGACGAAGCCAAACACTTCTGCCGTTTGGAACACTGTCGTTCCGCAGCAATGTGGCAAACCCAACAAAAAAACCCATCTTCCGAGCAAATAGTTTTGAACACCCCCCAATGGTAAAGCTGGGTACATGGGGTACGGTGTGGTTTGTTGCTGGGTTTACCACTAATTTTGACGCTTCTTTCTTCAAGTCGGCAGCCGTGCCCACGACTCGGGGTCTCTTGCGTTCGACAAACGCACAAACGAATCCAGGCGGATGGCTCATCCGCCAACAGGCCAAGGGCGTGTTGGTGTGCACCTGGCATAGCGCATTCTTATGAACCGGTCCAACAGCTTGTTTGCAAATCCTTCCCATGCTGAGAAAAGAATCAAGAAACAACTTCGCACTCGGCTTAGAAGGACTTAGGTCCCATGAGCCTATTTTTTCTGGACAAACATTGGAAGCCTCAATCGAGCCCGGCAATGCCTTAGAGATCTCGCTTGCCCTCACTCCTTGCTGTGGACTCGTCCTGGCGCCATCTCAAGCCCTGGTGACATGTTCCCAGCAGCCCCATCAGCTGCTGTGAAAGGAAGAAACAATGTTTCAGATGGACCTGACGTTTCAAGATGTTTCAAGTGTTCGTCAAGCTATGACCTGATTCGTGTTGGATTTACATGTTCCACTCTACTCAGCCTACCTTACGACCAAAAAGCCAGCCCCCAGCAGCTCTTTTGCAGCCTCGGCGCGATCGCCTGAGGGAAAATGGTGGATCTTGACGTGGTGCTAGCTGACCAGCACGAAGGACACTAAGCAGAGCCCCAAGAGGCGATGAGGTTGTTGAAACACATCGAGCAAGTGGTCATACTGTGGCCAACACGAGAAGTTTTGACTCCTGGAAGGTCCCAAAAGAAAGGCCCTCTTTGACACATCTTCCTACAAGCTATGCACGAGTATACGCCCACGAACCTCATCACTCATCACCCTCATTGTAAGGGGCCCATTCCTAAAAATTCCTAAACCCACGCAAAGCTGGATTGACTCCTCAGTACCTGACATGGTTGCCCCTCAGTCTCAATCAAATGTCGAAAACGTGGATCATCTTTGGGCACTGGGAAGGGCAGAGCCAGCCGCAACTCCTTGGTTCGCTTCTTTCGTCTCCGAATCACACAATCGACGGGAACATGGCCTGGAGCTCTCCAGGATGTGGGTTCCTTCGCCTGGTTAGCTTCAGTCCAACTGGCAACTGGACAAGGAAAGCTCTGGAAGGTGGATGTGGTACTGCCCCGGACTGCAATAGGGAGCATCAGCTTCACTTCGGACCTTGGTTTCCTGATCTTTTCTTCCGGCTCATGGCTTGGCCACGGCCGGATCTCAATTTCATCAGGGCTATGATTGGGCGAGCCGGCCCTGGTGGAAAGGCTCTCAGAATCGTAGCTGCCGTGTCTCATCTTTCCGAGCCTTTGCCTCCTGGGAAAACGACCACTAGCGCCGCTAGGAGGACAAAGAGGGCCTTGCCAACCTTGAGGTGAAGACAGTGAAGACCGTTCCTCGGGAGGGATGACTCCATCCAAAGACATCGACTTCTTACCATGCGTGGGGCTCGACGGGCTCGACCCACTGCGCGCTGCCTGGAGAAGTGCCAGGGCTCTACCTGCTGCAAAGCGATGTGCCCTCACAGTGCCATGTCCAGGTGGTGTCGCTGTGTTTGGTGGACTTTCATCGGAGTGTGGGCTCCCGACCTCCACCGAGTCCTCCGGCTTCCGACGGCTTCCACGAGAGGCCAAGGCAGGGGAGCCGCAACGGAACTCGGGCAGCTCCATGGCTTCACGCCAAGGAGATCACGTGGCCTGGAAGGACCATGTCTGTAGCCACTGCGTGCCCTGCACGCCCGCCATCTGAGCCGAAATGTTTTTTGCGTTCGATGGTTCGATATTTGACCGAAGAAAATATTTCTCCAAACGTCCATGCGCTCTGGGAATTAGAAATGGCAAGCCGGCAAGCCCTTCCAAACACACGCAGCGTGCTCATACTCAGGAGAACGACTCAGAATCACAGCATGGCGCAAAAGAGAAAGTAAGAATAAATGGGACAGGAATCTTCACTGCCCTCGTGTCTCACACTCTCTCGACCAGAAATTCTCGCGCCTCATCGTCATCATCATCATCTTCAGGTTCGAAATCAAAGAATTTCTCGTCCCTGGGGTCATGCCAGGGAAAAGTGCATCAAGCAGGCTGAAAGGCATTAAAAAGTGATAGATTGAAGGAATTAGCACAGCTAGGGGATTGCTGCTGCACATCTCAAGCCCTGTTTTCCAGCTCCACTCCATCTCGCCTTGAACCGCAGATGTCTATATCCCAACCTGCATGGCATCAGCAGTGATGGTTGCAAAATTAAGGGATCTGCCAGTGGTTACCTGAATCCATGCAGCAGTGACACAAAATAAATAGATTGCTTGGATGTTTTAGGTCTTAGGCGTTGGAGATTGAGCATCGACATGAGATATTAGAGATCTATATATATATATATTATATATATATATATATGCTTCAAATGCTATATAAACCACAAAGTTTGAAACTTTGACCTCGGGTACAGAAATGGGTCAAAGGGGCAACATATTTGCAAGGCTCGATTTTCTATGACCGTATTGATCTCCTGCCTGGAGGCTCAAAGATGTTCAAAGCAGAGTGGTTCAAGGGGATTGAGATTCGTTTGAGGCGGACAGGCCACATTGGGATATTCGGGGACCTTGTCCAAAATGGCATCCCATCCCAGTACTTATGTGAACATTACATAGTACAATACTAAACAAGCCGCCATAAACCATGGGGGATGCAGGGGATGAAACCACATATATATATATATATAATTATATTTGGGACCAGAAAAGATGGTGGGTAATCCATCTGAGGTCGTCACAAAAAGTTGCCAAGTCTTCACCCAAAGTCAGCGCCTTTTGGGTGTCATGGCGCCACCCCGAAAGTGCCACTGTTGAGTTTGTTGTTCTTGATTCAATTTGCATTTTTTCCCTAGAGTTCCAGGGCCTGTGTGCCACACTCAATAGATTGGCAGGGGAAAATTTACCGGAAATCATGGTGTTCACCTAACAAATCTAAAGGATCCGCTTTAAAAGAATCAACCAATTCTGGAACACACAAACATTCAGCATAGTTATCCACTGTGGAAGCTCGGGAATCTAAAGTTCTTCAATCATGGAACCATGGAACCATGGAAAGAAATCTGGCGGTGCCCTCCCCGGTGCCCTGCACCAAACTGAGGCTCCTGACGTCGATGAGGCTCTCACCGAAGGTCTCCAAAACATCATCGCATTCGAATTGTAACTTGGTCCATGTGAAACCAGCAGGAGACCAGTAAAAGTTGTAGACATGCTTAGGCATAGCAGAACTACAAGTGCTCGGTTTCAAGTTTCAGAAAGGTTTCAAAACAAATTCCGGCTCACTCAGCCACCGGTCGATTTCTTTAAGCCAGCATCAATCAAAAAAATGTAGGGCTGAGACTGTTGGATGGTGTAGAGTATATCTTCGAGGATTAGGGAGTTGCGTCAAAGCATTCCTGCAATACACACAACATCTCGTGTTTTCAAGAAAGCAATCCGTTAGCACCTTGCGTCCACATCACTCAGCGGGATACTCAAAAAAAACAAAGCAAAATGCATGTGCTGTTCTCAATTATGATGACGGGCAGTCGACAAGTGCTCTGACAACTCCTGAGTGTTTGTCCTAGAAATTTCCCATAACACGTGTCAACACTTTGACCGCATTTCAGCCATTGCCTTTCCTAACCTTGGAATACATGCGGCACTGGCACTTTCATTATTCAGTGCCGTCGCGCAATTGGTTGAGATATATCGAGGTTTGTGCTTTTGCGCACTGTTTTTGTTGTGGAGAGACCGTCGCGAAAAGATAAGGCACATTCCCAACCATGAACAATCGGACAGGTTCCTGAACTGGTGCAGGGGCACAAGAAAGCTGCGTGCCACAGAAGTGAACGAACTACCGTCCCACGACACTTTGGGAGAGAAGAACAACCCATGAGATGAATCCTCAGTCTGTTTAAAGGATAATAATGAAATAAAACCAACACTAAAACGATCACGAAAATGGTTCCAAATGGGTTGTATAAACCATCCCAATTGAGGAAGACTTTTGGTTTGCTGCATTCCTTCATTGAGCCTTCCTCTGCTGCACCAGTCGAACAGTATCTTGCAAAGTCTCTCCAGCCTGTTGCAAACCTTGCGAGAAATCACTTCCAACACCTTCTTCTCAGGCGCCTTGCCGTCACAAGCTGTAGCTGTGTCAAAATGGGTCCGGATGGTTGGTTTCAAGGAAAATCACCATCGGACAGCTCCCTTCAAGCAAAACTATTCATTCTCAAGCAAACACAAACACGTCGCCTTCAATGGTAAAATCCGTTCATTTATGCCAGTAATATCAGCAATCATTCCAAAACGGTAGTTTTCACTTCACCTTTCGCACGTTTCACTTTCACCCCTAGATTGGATCAGCGATGTTGTGTTCCTGGTTTACTACTCCAAAATTAGACGACAGTGCGGCCGGAAAGAAAGAGCAGCGGGGAGTACATCAAAAGGGATGGAAAAGAGAATATGCAGATGACGGATGTTGAATAATGATGGAAAATATTGCATGATAAATGACTGAATGACGTTGTTGATGCATGAGAACGGTGTCTTTCACACAGAAGTTTTTAAATATTAGAGAAATCTTTATACAGACGAGTCTTTACACAGAGGACTTTTACACACAGAAGTTTTTACACAAAGAAGTCTTTACACAGGGAGTTTTTACACACAGAAACTCTTACACACAGAAGGTTTTTTACAGAGAAACCTTTAGACAGAGAAGTCTTTACAGGCAGAAGTTTTTACGCAGAGAAGTCTTTACACATAGGAGTTTTGCATACAAACGCGTTTGCACACAGAAGTTTTTACACAGAGATGTTTTTTTCACAGGAAGTTTTTCCACATAGAAGTTTTTATATACACAGGGGAGTTTTCACATTTTCACACAAAGAAGTTGTTTACACACAGAAGTTTTTACACACAGAAGTTTTACACACAAACGCGTTTACACACAGAAACTTTTACACACAGAAGTTTTTATACAGAAAACCCTTCACACAGAGGAGTTTTTACACAAAGATTTTTTTTTACACACAGGGTTTTTACACAGATTGTTTTTTACAAGCAAAAATTTTAGGATAGAGAAATCTTTACACAAAGAATTTTTACACGGAGGGGTTTTACACACGGGAGCTTTTACACACAGAAGCTTTAGACAGAGAAGTCTTTACACAAAGGAACTTTTACACACAGACATTTTGGCACAGAGAAATCCTTACACAGAGGAGCTTGTACACACAGAGGTTTTTACACAGGGAAGTCTGTCTGCAGAGAAGCATTGCCACAGACCAGCTTTGTGACGTTGCAGAGTCGCAATTTTACCACAAGTTTTGCTGTTTGACTCCCGTTTCGTGCGAAAAGGTCCCGTCTGCAATTTTAGAAGTGCAATTTTGCACCAGTTTTTCACATTCTACCGTCATTTCGTGCAAGAAGGCGACGCACGACACTGAAAGGTCGCATTTCACCACAGGTTCGTGCATCAAACAAGCACAATCCCCGCAGAGGGTGTAGCCAGAAAAACGACGGAAACTGAAAATTCACATTTCACCAGACGTCTGTGCGTCCCACACGCACGATCTACGCAGAGGGTTGCGTTTCGTACACCACCCTTTGGCTGCTTGCCCCCAAAAGAATTGATAAGAACTTGAGAAGCAGGAGTTTTGTTGGCGTTCAGGTTCAAGTAAATCACCTCGGAGTCAACTCTCGTGTAACAACTCCTGTGTGAGAATTCCTGTCTAAATGAATTCGTAGGAATTTTGTAGGAGATATGCAGGCGTTGGGCGCTTGTGGATTGTGTTAATAATGTAGAGAATGATTTTGATGTACATCAAGTTGATGCAAATGATGTATGTAAAGGATTTATAAGAGATGTACTGATGTTTGTGATGTAACTGAAGTTGATGTAGATGAGGTAGGGGATGTAAAGGGTGTAGGAAATTATATGTAGCTGAAGTGAAGGGTTGCATTTTGCAGCAGTTCTTTGGAAAAAACTGCGCAGGAGTTTGCGGGAAAAACTGTAGAAAGTCTTTCACTTACGCCAGCTCTCCCTTCAAAACACAAGTTTGAAGAAATGTGTTCGGGTTTCACTTGTACCACTAGAATGGGTGGACAAGGATTCCTTTAAGGGGTGACCGGGGTGACCTACTTTATCACTCAAAGAAATGTTGGGGTACGACACGTCTAGCAGGGGTGGGAAGGCAAAGGGCGTCAAAACTGAAGGGCCAGCCAGTGGGGAAACTTTGAGGGTTACGACGAGATCGGATGGTTGGGAAAGTGTTCCATCTGCTTGGAGCAACTAACCAGCAAAGGCAAGCAACCCGACATATTTCACGTTAAATTTCCCACCACAACAACTAACTTCCAACTCCTTGGGTCCAGCCTGGCCCTGGGAGCCGGTCCCGATGTAATGGTATGGGCCTAGGCATCTGCTCCACATAAATCATATTTATTTTTTTTTGGAATGGTGCCCTCATTTGTATGCAAATCCAAGCCTCACAAAAAAATGAAACAAACGCAACCAACATTACCAACGCAACTGGTCACAAACTCGAGGTCCCAACTGCCGGGTTTGGTGGTCTTGGCTTGTCTCCATGTATGACCAGCTTCGAGCGCAAGTTTTTGACCTGGGCCCGCCACTACAGATTGAAAGTCTGTCTTTGGTAGAAAGAATCAAGATATGCCGTACACGTTCGTAATCAACACATCGAAAACGTAACAATGTAAAGAGATTGTGTGTTATTTTATCTAACGGCGGTGTGCCACGGGGCGCCGAAGTAAATTTTGTATTGGAACATCTGCTGATATAGCGTGGATACGCTGTGCGAACTACACGTGCCCTGACTTGATTCTTCGGTGATCGACTTGGTTCCCCCTGATAAAAGTGTGGGGTGAGGTGTTGTAGCGTTGCTATGCATGTGCGCACCGGTTTCATGCAGATTTGTGGGGAGGGTGTGGCGCATTGCTTTGCACTTGCACACCGATTCGATGCTACGATGTACAAAAAAAAAGGAATAACCGACTGAGTTCAAAAGTTGCATCCAAAAACTAGACGACAGATGGCCCGAGAGCGAAGAGAAGTATAGTGAGATATGTAACTGTGAAGATCGTATAACATGAAACATAGAAAGTCAGGAATATATGAAGATGTCTCAAA
>BGPT01003621.1:7270-34460 GCA_003297045.1 Symbiodinium sp. clade C Y103 | reverse complement strand
CCTTAACGTTCGAGGAGATTCCATGCTATGCCAACAAAAGTGAGCTTTAAGCCGAAAAGGTTTCGTGGCATTTCCTAAACTCAGAGGACTGTGAACATGAAGATGAGTGGAATACTTCACAACGGTCACAAGCAAGAACCCGCGTTTACATTGAAATTCACTGGGCCAGCGACTTTCCATGATCCGGAGGATTTTCTCAAACAGGGGCTGGTCCAATTTGATGTTCTACTGTAGCGGATACCCTGTTGGACTGCCAACAACCCACATCGGAAACCGCACCGAACCTCTATCTGGACTAAGACCCCAAAGCTAATGCTGGGGAAAAAGACTAGAGCTGACTAGAAATCCCAAAAAGGCATTGGAATACAATCCAACCGTCAGAATATCCCAGCTGTGTACCACGGGCTGACATCGCTATGGGACGAGCTGCTACAGGGAGCCTCTGGGAATTCTTTCATGATGCTGTAGAACATCTCCTGACGGCAAGAAGTCTATGATGGAGAAAGCCTCAAGATTGGAGTGTGAATAACCATGTCTTGGGGATGAAACAATGATAGAACCAACAAGAGCTTGGCCATGGCCTAAAGTTTGAGACGTTTTGTCTCTCAAGACAATCCGGATAAAAAGAACAGCATTTAAATCAAACCTCAGAACTGTATCCAGAACCAAAGACTCAAGGATTTGGGCCGGTTTGGGCAAGGGTGATATCTGGGAAATGCTGAAAATTGGGTAACCTTTGGTGAAAAGGTTTTATATCGTCAACGAAACGAGGGCATTTGCAAGCGCACATTGTACCACTAAAGACAACAAAAACAAAATCTGATGTTTGATAGGAGGGTCGACCCATACGATCCGAGACCCAAGTTTAGGACGCACGCCGAGCGACTGATGGTGCAGTGAAGTAGGTTGTACCACTGTCCACCAGCAAATACTTTGCCTGGCACAGGCGGATGCGAAAATTTGTTGGCTAGCAGTAATTTTCGGCGCTTTTTTGTTGGCGATATCCACATCAAAGGTATCTACCTTCTTTGCTCGTAAATATCCTCTAACTGTGCTTTGGAGAAGCTACGATAGCAAGCAACAATTGCGTGCAGACAGGGTGAACATCAAAATAGCTTATAAGGAGGTTTCCTGAAATGGGGGGACCTCCAAATCATCCCACTTTAGACAATTTTAGTATTGAAACCTACGGTTTTGGGGATCCCCCATTTTAGGAAACCTCCATAAATGCATGTTCATCTCCTTGGAAGATTCAAACAAGTGCGCCTTGTTGTCTTCAGATACATGCGCCTCCAGTCACAGTTGTCAGTACAAGAGCACAGCAGTGAGCGCATGAAAGAATGAGAAACTTTAGAAGCAGCACCTGCCTCCAACTGCCTCCAACTGCCTCCAACTGCCTCCAAGTTCTAGCCTTCACCTGTCCCAGTCTATTCCTGGTTCCCCGCCTTCAGCGACTTCCCATTGATGCGAAAGTCCACCAATTCCAGGGACCTCACTGGGACCAGGCGTCGCGGAGCGAAAAAAGCTCTGCACTCGGCCGGTGTTGAAAAGACCCAACTTACATCAAAACCCCCCAAAACCAATGTGAGAACTCACAAAACTGGAGCTGGAAGATGCTATTTTCACATGAACCTTCCCAGTTCTGCGCTTTCATATGAAGTGTCACGAGGCTGGAACTGGTAAGGAGGCACAATATTTGTAGGTATGGATCCATAGCTACAGTTGACCCCACTACCCCAGGTGAACACAAGAACGGATAGTTGATCGGTCAAGGATCTTGCTCTGGTTTGCTATGTATTGTTCCTCTGATGGTGGCTACAACATCTTTTCTTGCCATCCCCGGATGAATAAACCGTTGAAAATCAGGGATGTATGTCAACTATTCTCCCAAATTTCAGGGATTAATGTCATCGCCAAACGGAAGTGTAAAGTCATCTACTACTAAAATGGGTAGCATCCCCAACGATCAACAGCCCAAGGTACCAGTAGTGCGGCTTCACCACTGGGAACATGACCTGGGCGGAACCCGATCCATGCGTTGTTGTCAAAACGGGAAGTGCCTCACCCTCGTTGGGAACGGGAGAAAAACACAAGGCCAAAAGGATTAACCCATTCATATATGGGACAACACACTTCGGGGACTTACTAATTAGGGTTACCAACCACTTGCTAAGTGGGATGATAAGGTAAGCAACTGGTTAGCAACTAGATCATCCCATTGATCCTAAGTGGTTAGTAGCCATGGTTATATCCCATTTCTATATGCGATAACCGGCTTCTAAGGAATATATCATGCATAAACCAGGGGCATCATCATGATTGGAGGCAAGATTCATCCAAAGGTCATCCAGGTGGGATACCTCCCCAACAGCCCAACTGCTTTCCACCCACTTCACCAAAGATACGATGGAACCTTCGAACAAGTCCTGCAACTGGGACATGGGACCATGGGATCCAGAGCCGAGGAAAAGACATCCAGGTCTGGCGTAGATATAATCGTTTACAATACCTGGATATTATCTGGATATTATCTGGATAATTGTAAATAGATATTATCTGAATATCATCTTAGAATGGCAATCAATATAATCTGGATAATATCGAACGGCTTCCTCACCTCTCAACAAGAAACAAAGTCTAGTCCACACATACCCTTCGCTTCACTCTTCGCCGACCTTGTCCACGCCGCCCCACAGCAAAGCGCTGGGTCGATTGCTATCAGTGTTGAGGTAGAAGGAAAATTCGTTGCTTTTGAGAAGCTTCCCCTCGGAACCACACGCAAAACACATGCCCAGAAAGAAAAAAAAACTCTTTGCTAACGGAGTTTTCATCTACAAATAGATGAACATAGATGCTTTCCCATTGCCACGTTTGACTTTCAGCAGGGCCTGCTATGATGGAAAGGTATGAAATGGGATCAATCGCTATGAACTCGGGTCAAACCCATGCCTCCAACCGGGAGCAAGGCCCATCACTGAGGGATAGTACCAGGTTGGGCCCCCGGCCTTGATGACTCGCCTGAGCCGAACTGTGACGCCCAGTTGGGTTACGTTCTGTGCATTGGGACGATGATGCCAAGTCCGAAACATGTGGCATGCGAACACAAAGCTTCCATGTAGATACATGCTTCTTGATGGGCTTCGATCTTTTGAAATTCATGCTGATTAGTAGGCTGCTACACATGATGCCCGCGTATTCAGAGTCCTGCTTCTATTAAACGAAAAAAGTGTAGAACATCCGCTGGGCTTCTGTTTTCTGGCAAGTGGCTCGAAGAAGGGTTCGATGCCTCCAAAGGACAACGAAGGAAAGGCCAAGCCTAAAATCCCTTCGAAGGGGAAGGAGGAGAAGACATCGCCTCATCCAGCTGGGCGAATGGCTTGGGTTTAAGGGATGTTGTTCAATCGAAAAG
This sequence comes from Symbiodinium sp. clade C Y103, assembly GCA_003297045.1. NCBI lineage: Eukaryota > Dinophyceae > Suessiales > Symbiodiniaceae > Cladocopium > Cladocopium sp. clade C. The sequence continues at coordinate 31,051 of BGPT01003621.1, read as the reverse complement.
GTTGAAACCATTGGTAAAAACAAAATCTAACCAACCAGATCTAACCATCATCTAATCCCATGATATTGGTAAAAACCAACCAAAGTCATTGGGATTTCCAGTATCAATGTTCCCAAACCGACCACTTCTGGGATGGTATAAATGAGCAGCTGATCCGCTGCCGGTTTCCGAAAGAATGGGTGACCCCATTTCACAAACCATTCAACTTTCTCCACAAAAGCAATGATCAACAAAGGATGATTCTGCAGATTCCGCTCAACATCTGATATTCTGAAATCAAATCAGTTATATATCAGTTATATTGATATCACCACTGTAGTAACCGGTAACAAAAAACACACCGTATGTCGTGGTCTCAACTCACCATCTGATGGGCTACTTGGCCTGTCATCTCTCGGATCATGGCAAAAGGCTGCCGCTCCACCGCCATGGGACCTAGCGATCTGTGGATTTCATGGACACTTTTCATGAAGATTTCAGTGGGATATCAGTGGAATATTGATGGAATAAGTACTCATGGAATATTAATCGAACGAACATGAATGGAATATTAATAAAATAAGGATCCGAATGGGGATATACCGTAAAATCAAAGGCTGGATATTATGCTTAGATTTATCAGATCCTGGTCTCTTTGGGAACTGATTCAGAAACGACCGAAATCTGATGGCAAGGTTGGCATCTGGGTTTCTTTTTGTTAACAGATTCCAGGTGATGCATCTGATTTTGGGATTCAATCAACCCAAGTTGGTCACTCCCTTGTAGTAGCAAGCCCCTTTTCCTAAGCCCTTTTTACTTTGTGTTGCTTGTTAATCATCATTGGTAAACCCCTCATTATTGCGGGGGCAGAAGCCCCTGTTGGTTGGAATTGCGAAGCCGCTGCACCTACTCGGTACGTATCCACATGGAGAGGCCCTTTTAGTTCGCCCGTGCCGAAGACAATGTCGATGTCCGAATCACTCTCCTGGTGCGGGGTTGTGGTGCTTTAATGCACCCGGTGGACTAGGATTTTGATGGATCTGGGGGCATGCGTCTGAAGCTGACCTATCAAAAAAGGTCCAGTGCTGCTGTTTTGGCTGTATAGCAATCCCCAAAAAATGAAACGCTAATTCCTATTGAAATAGTAGTGACTTTACTATCTTTTGGGGGGTAGTCTAACTATATATCCACTAATTCACTGGTTGATTTGATACTTTGCCAGCCTCAAAATTCCACCCCCAGCCATGCCAGTCCATTCCATCTTCCATGAAGGCTTGGGAGGTTTTAGACTTCGCCTGCAGTGACACGAAGGCTGGGCTACCATTCTGGATGAAAAAGAACCGGGGGATGGTGATGGATGGTGACCCCTCCGAACGATGACCCCAACGAATGGATACAAATTTGATGGTTTTCCGGGCCCGCTTTGCGGTGTTCTGGGGCATCCGTCGCGGGCTCAATCATGCTATCAGCAATCCTCTTCGAAGACTATGGGTCATTTGGGTGCGGATCATGCAAAACCCTGATCAATACCTTCATTTCCACTATCCGCCACGGCGGTACGCCGCCATAGAACCGGCCCGTGACACTAAGACCTTCATTGATTTACCCTGTTTTAGGTTGCGTGTCTTGATCCCAAAACCATTTGACCCACGTCATGCTCGAATCAACAGGAAGAGACTTCCTAGCAGCCAAACATCCTAGCAAAGGAAAAAAAACTTGGCACTAGGACATTCCAGATTCCGGGGGGGGTTTTCAATCTCAGTCGCGCGCGCCCTTCACAGATAGCATGTCAGTTGAAAGACCAGCATCTCCAAAATCTTACTGGTGCTTAGTAGGGAATTTCGGTTTCATGACCTATAATAACATATAATAACCATGAAAATCATCATCCCAGCAACCCCCATTCCCTACGTTTCGCACCAGTAAGAAATTCAAGGGTGAAATCTCCATCTCTTGCAGGTCGCAGCCAAAGGACCGGATCGTAGAACTTCTCTGCACCATCGCGATCACACGGTGATGCCTCGACTGAGGAAGGGATCAATGTGTGTAATTTGTTGGTAATGCCAGGTAAGCCGTATGATATATTGATGGTTGGATCGTTGGATTATCATGATATAATTAATGAACAATGGTGCGATGTGTGATGTATAATGAATGGTCCAGTAATTAAGTTGTGGATGGTTGGATTAAAATTACAAATAATCATTGAATATGATGAACCATTGTGGATTATCAAGTTGTGGAGAATGAATTGATGATGAGCTGAGAATGAACTACAACTTTGCCAGACATGGGTTTGTTAGTGACAATCCCCAAAGATGGTTTATTGGGTTATCGCATGGTTGTTTTTCTTGGGGAGTCCGGAACCGCCACTTCAAGGGCATTTCTTTTCCTCCAGGTATTGGGTATTATTCCAAGAAGATACAGATCATGAATCGCGTCGTCATAGAAAATTGACGAAAATTCTTCAAGAATGATGCCAAATCTCGTCTTAACTCGAACTGAACTTGGGTTCAGAACCACACAGCAACACAAACTGAAAATGGGTGTGTCTGAAAATGAGGGATACAGTACCGGGACCCATAAAATTGCCATTTCATGGGGAACATGATGAAAAACCATGGAATTTGGGTTTTCCCTAAATTCTTAGACAAAGCCAAGGAAAACGTAGAAATGAAGCCCAAACAACGACTACTGAACTCAAGCATTCCAATATCTGTGGCAGTGTCGATCCTTGTAACCAGCCGTGCCTTGCAAAGGACGGATGCAATCCACAAATTCGTGCTTCCAGTATCAAAGACCACACGGGCCTTGGCACATTGGCAACGTACCAAGGATCACGTGAACATAGTACCCTGGTAAAGCCGTTCCAAATGAACTGAATAGACCTAAAGAATCCTAAAGGGATCTCAACAGACTAATGGGATGGTAGTAAGGAGGTCTTTGTTTTTGACCCCCGCAACGGGAACCAAGTCTCCATGTCGGAATTGGTGCAAATTGACCCCATCAACCCTCGGACTCCACCCCGACCAAGGGGATCCAACCAGCCTCAAATTGCGCATTTCCATCATCGGCAGTGCCGACCCCAATGATGCCGGTGTACTCTGAAGACATGTCCTACACCGCTGAATCAGCCACGATTTTCGATTTGGTTTCTGAGTAGAAACCCATGGCTTTGGCATGGCTCAGCAGGTAAATTGTATCATCCAGAATTTGGGATCATTGTAGAACAACGAACAGCCATCTGTGTGTGTGTCTTCATGTGATCGACTCCATTCAGAATGTACCGGATATCAACCAACCAGCTTCGCATTTCAAGCTTGTCATCATCCAGTCGTCATGCAGAGCTTCAACACCCACCCCATCAGCCCATCGTATGGGTCGTCAAACATGGTGCGAAGAAAGAAAAAGCCCCTGACAACTGCAGATGGGTCACTGTTGACCTGAACGCTGCATTTTTCAGTGCTCGTCTTACCTCGCCTTCCCCTCCACAAAAGGTTCCTCTTGCATGTTACAAGATATTTTCCCACCAACATGTCCAATTCGAAAAAAAAAGGCATGCAGCAGTCCGTTTATCCTGTCTTGGGGGTACCCCGGGCCTTTTTCCCCTACCCACTTGAAACAACACTGCAGTTCAGGACCTCCAAGGGTGTTGTGAGTTGAAAGCCGGGTCGAGTATCACCATGCGCATCCACCTACCAAGAGTCACATTGTCACATGGCTAGATTGAGGTCTGGGATAGGTCTGGGAGAGGGGAAGGATGCCATCGTATTCCAATCTATTCCAGCTATGCACTGAAGATGTAGTGAAAAACAAGTCTGCATATCACCATGGATGATCAGAGTTTCAGCAATAGTTTGGCTGGTTGAGCCTCTATGGGTCATGCTATCCCCAAGGGAGATAGCCTCAAACACAAAAACCCAAGGGGCTAAGCCATGGTGTTCGGGATTCGCTCAGAAAACCATCCCAAATTTAAATGGAGCTGTGGCGCCAAGAAATCCCTGTTTGGACGATGTTTGAACCGTGTTTGAACCAATAACCCAAAACCCAATCTGGACGCCTTTTGGGAAAACGTTTGTTTGTTTCCAAATGGAAGAGTTGACAAAAAATTGGGTTCCATCAAGTTCCATCTTTTTTGGGGCTGGGTGGTTTATGACACTTACAATCCCCCCAACCAACACAGACCCTCCCGAACATGGGGTTGGAAGATTGGTTTCCACTAAAGACTGACATTTTTCAGTGTCTATGTCAATTTACAAGAGGGTAGATGGGTATATAATCCCCACAAACATTGTTAAAAAATAGAAGCCCACTTGAATGATACATAGACATGTGTATGTGTGTATATATATATATGTCTATGTGTGTGTGTTCTATCTTTTTTAGGGGGGTTGCAATGAACCAACCCACCTATCTGGGGGGCCCACGTTGCAGCCCCCATGTGGTATCTCCTGGGGACGTTTAGCACCACTTCCCCACCTGCACAGAACGCTGCAAATGCCGCGGTCCGGAGCGCCGCAATCGATGGGTCAATGCCTTGGTCTCCCAAAAAAAAATGGGAAAATGATGATAAACTATGAGTTGGGTACCCCCAAAGTCAAGATGGTGAATCATGGTTAATCACCATCTATATCCATCTATCAAATTTGGGGGGCGCCTTATTTTCAGACCAAGCCATGGTACACAAGCTGCATTGTCCCAGCAAGGGACAAAAACTCGGGAGAACCAGGGCGATTCCTACAAGAACCCCAAGTTTTGTTCACCTCCAACCATCATCTTTGGTGATTTCAATATCCCTTTCAATTTGGAGCCGACTCTGACGGACTCCAATGGCGTCCATTTGCACTAGAATTTGTAGTGCCAAGTTTCTGTTGTATGATAGGCTGAATGTCCAGCATGAAATTCGAGCCCATTCCGAACCTGCTGGAAACATTGGTAAAACGTGGCAAGGCCTCGATGCAGAAACTGTCAAGATTTCCGATGAACATCTCCATCTACACCAAAAACCAAAACAACCACTTCATGGATCAAAACTATCAACACCCCAAAATGGATGACCAAAGATTGAATAATTTTGACCCAAACCTTCATAACATCTGTGCATGAGCCACTGACACAATGTCCGTGAACCCTGCACCCACGCCTCTATCCCATCGGTATTCTTCACCTCAATCGCCTGCGATCAGACTGGATCGAACGCGCACTGTTTGGCATGTAGGACAAAACGCACCTGCCTCTGTGCCAAATAGCAACCTCAGGCGGAATGAGACCAGAAGTCATGCGATTGGTTCAAGGGAAAATCGATAGGAAACACCAATCTTTGCTGGGGCGAAAAACATGGTTTCCTGCCCGTGTTCCCTTCCAGCAAAATGTTGTAGAAAGTCGGTTCCAATTTGCAGCTGCACATGGTTTCAACTCAGAAAGACCATCAAAACTTGCATCGTGGTCCGATGGCATCTTTTTCATCAAGCCAGAAGAAGACCAACACAAAAAACCATCATCAAGGTTTCTGGGTTAATTATCAACACTGGTGTTCCAGTTTATTGGCCTCATTGTGTCGTTGATCAAAGTGTCGGTCCTAAAATCGAGGCTCCTTCTTGTCAAATAAATGTGCGAGGATCCCAAACTCAAAGCGAAATCCCACTTTTCACAGCTGATCTTGTAGATATCGTGCAAAAAAATGAATCTTTACATTGTATGTTCCCATTCATGGCAAAAGATAAAAAATAATAGAAATATATAATTATAGTAATTACTCATCCAAGCTTCCCCCAATGTTCTCGTTTCCAAGGGACAACTGAAGAACCACAAATCTACACCAGGCGCCTGTACAGCGCAGCAGCAGTGATGGAAATGTTCTCTGCTGTCTGCATTGAAATTTGATACTGAACATTACATTCTTGCATTTCTGCATATGAAGATATGAGGAGTGAGTGGATGAGTACCCTCCGGCAATCAGACATGGCTAGTTGGAAAAATCACCATTGAGTTCTATGATTTCCCCACTAAAACCCTCCATTTATAAGGGATTTCCCATTGCCAGCCATGTTTGACACCGGAGGGTAGTTCCATTAATCACCATTGTCAACCACTGTTTCCTAGTCATGCTTTCCCCCATATATCCGATTACATTCAAAATGGCATTTATAGTTGTAGCCGGTATAGCATTTTGTAGCAGTGAGTCAAACCAGAGAACCCCCCAGCCTTTGAACTGCAGATGGCCTGCTACATAAGAAAACACCTCAAGCCGCGCTGTGCACCGCTTCAAAAACAAGTAAGGGTTGCAATGATAGATCAGATGCGGATGGGTCAAAAATCCTGCACCCCTGGCGAACATCAAAATAGCCACCAAATATGATACTATACTTTAGGTTTTGAACAACAAAAAACATGAGGGACAAAAATTATCAAAAATTGGGCACAACTACCAGAAATGTCCAGGATGCCTCCCTGATTAGTAGCTTCCTAGATCAAGTAATCATCACACTTTTTCGTAGCAGAAAAGCCCTTCCACTTTGGATGCACTGAACCATTGAACCATGAAGTTCACCAACAAACCCAACTTTCACCCAGAAAAACCGCCCTGCAACACCCTGCAACACCCTGCAACACCGTGCCACACCCTGCAACACCGTGCCACCCTCTTTGCCAGGTTGCCATGTGAGGTGAGAAGACTGGGGCTAAAGACAACAGGGGATGCACCGCCGCATCCCTTTGAGCCCGAACGACACATCGAATGAAGGCCAGTCCCATCCAAACAACACCACTTGAGCAGTGGCTGCAAGACACCGCTGTTGGTTAATGATTATGGGGGAATTATGCTAACCAAATCCACTGCGGGCGTCTCTCATTTGAGGACCAAATTGTTGTCAAGACCAACTTGGCTTGTTGTCCACATCCCAACAAATTCACCTCTTTAGGGGTGCAGGTTTCACCCACTGGGACCTTCAAAGATGGCTTGCTGCAGGTCCTACTGGGAGGATCATCCCAGCTATCCCACTTAGTAAGTGATTGGAAACCACAATTGAAACCTGTTGATATAGTACAAAACTTGCGATCACCAAGAAACTCGCTACCTAGTAAATAGGTGTCTGATCAGAACTACAGGGGTCCTATATCCCAACTTATGGGGTTTGAACCGTGATTATATCACCAATATCACCATTTATTTTCGTTGAATCCTTGTTCTTGATGCTGATATCAGCTAAATTCCTCGTTTTTTTATCCTTGAATCCCTATGCTGATATCCATCAAAATCATCGCAAGAGAATATCTCCATGGGATATATGGGATGCAAATCCCCAAGGCCACCAGTCACCACTGCCCTGCCCTGCCGGGTCCCTGACAGGCTCTGGCGGCACAGCCATAGGCACGCAGGTCAGGGGAACACCTGCGGAGTTTCAGGGCGCCAGTAGACCCTGTGGTTCATCTCCAACAAGTGTTTTTGGTTTAATTTTTGTGGAGAGTTAATGGAGGATTTTATAGATTTTCATGGGGATTTTTCAGAGGATTTACTGGATTTTCACGGATGTTCCTGGACTTCATAGGGATCTAATGAATTTGATTGGGATTTATCCAACTCCCCAGTCAGGTTATCCCCCCAAATAATGCTTGGGGTACTATGTGCGAGTCTCAACCAGCACCAACCATGCCCATACTGGGCGAATCCCAATCTGCTATGATTGGGGGGTCGCCTTTGGGGGGTGAAATCCCCATTCCATTCGGGTTTGTCTGAAAATAGGCTATCCCAAAATCAAGTGCTTTATCATCATTTTCCCTATGACATGGCTGTGATTTTGGACATACCCCATATTTTGAGGGATGAAAAAACCCAAAACTCCAGCCCGCAAGGGACAATGCCTTCGGCGCTGCATTGCCTGGTGAGTCAAAGCCAAATCTGAAGCCAACAAGTTTATTTGCACATTCCTTGAAGGTTCAAGTGGGTTTGTCTGAAGATAGGGTACCTCTAAATTGATCCTTACCCATAGAAAAAATGGCTATTTGGGGGGTTATACACCATGCTCAGACAGACCCAAGTTGATTCAAGGCCAACCAAATGCGGTCTTCTCGCCTGGACTTTCAGAAGTTCACTCTTGAACAAGGACTCACGGCTAGAATAGAAGTCATCTGGGTTTCAGGTATGGACATGTATATACAGTATTTAAAAAACGCGTGCTTGTGTGTGTGTGTGCGCCTCTGTACATGAAGAAAATGTAAATTGTATACTTTATCCTTGGATGAACAAATTCTACATGTATTACAACTTATAGTTATATAAGTTAACTATAAGTTGTATAAGTTATATATACACGGACAGTACATATTCACACCTCCAGGAGCCCAATGCAAATCTCCCACGGTGCACCTGGGCTCAACGAGGGACCGCCGCTCCACCCAAATGGTGGGGAAAATGGATGAAAATGGTGATTCACCGGTGGATGCCCAAATCGGGGTTTTGCTTACCGACGTAGAAAATCAAAATACCATGCACAACGGAGGCGTGCGACCAGTTGTTCCCCACTTAACCAAGTTGCAGCAGGTTGGGAATGGCCTAAAGAAGCATGACAACTCCCCAGCAGAAACTCTCATGCCTCACCAGTCGTAAACTTCTTCGTTGGGTACCCTCTAGCAATCATGGCAAAAGGGGAAAATATGTATATAGATGATGTTCCCATCTGAATGATCATTTTGTTCGTGGATTAAATTCCATTCATAGATGGTTTTCCCATTACAAGCTCCATTTATAGTTGTTTCCACCATATTTTCCCATGATTCTCCCATGATTTTCCGAGTAAAACCTCCATTTATAGAGGATTTTCCAGCCTCTGATGGCCCCAGATCCAGGGCTGAGGTCGTCGCTTTGCACGCAGGCAAACATGGCCTCTGCACGCGTTGCGCGGAAAGCGCGCCGGCAAACTTGACAAGGTACCATCGGTTCAATGGAGATATCATGGGGATTTAATGAGATTTAGTGAGATATCATGGGGCTTATATTAAAGCCCCCAAAGATAGAAGATATTAAAGAGTTTTTTCGTGCTGGAGAAGCATTTTTACTGCAAATTCCCATGAATTCCCATAAAATCTCATCAAAATCCCTGAGCATTGACCAATCCGGGTGTTATATAGCACCAACATAGTGGGAAATATCACTACAGGTTTTTAGCACATTTTGGCACAAATATGCACAATTTTTGTCCCTTTCGCAAGGAAGTTATCATGGTTTACCACATGGTTTTTTATTGTTTCCAGCGACTTTTCTGATAGAAGCTACTCCTAGCTTCAATCTCTTAAAACCTATACCTTCTATTTCAAATGGACCCGGGGGTTGCGGAGGGTTCATTTCAAATAGAAGGCGACCTCTCCGATAATTCCAACAGTACCTTCCATCTTTGAGGTAAATAATATAATAGGTTTTAATGGGATTTCATGGGGGATTTAGTGGGGCTGAACCCTGAAAAATTGGGGCTTCACCAACAAAAATGGTGGTGTAATGAGAATATGATCGGATTTATCGGGATCAATGGGGTTCAATGGGGTCGCTATAACCAACCCAAAACAGGGATGTTTAGTAATGGGATACGTCAGCAACAATGTGACTTGGGATCCAACTAATCTGGGGAAACGATTGTGGGGATATATGGATGTAATTAGGGTCTATAAATTATACAGTAGATAAATCAATCAAAAACCATAGGATATTTGGATGTGTCTGAAAATGATGTATACCACAAAATTGCGATTTCAATGGAGGTACTGGGGTGCTATAATGACCGTACACCCTCAAAGTTTGGGGTGCCCCATGTTTAAACAAACCCACTAGGGTATATTTCCCACACCCCTGTGGGCCTATGGGTCTGACCTGCAAAACAACTGATCAGATCTTAGAAGTAGGTCGTGGCGTCATGCATGTCTTTCCTTGAAAAGCTGCCAATGTCAGTTGCCCCATCCCAGACACCAGGAAACCCAGCCTCATTAAAGCATTCCAAGTCGGGCCGAGGCGTCTCACCCCCGACCATTGAAGAAAGCAGCCTTGCCAGCACAGAACCAAGCCCCACCTTCAATTTTAAACCTGGAAAATCCACATGAAACCACAGGTTTGCCAAATCAACAGGGGTCCTCCAACTTGTCCCTTTAAGCAACTCTGGAACCCGACTAATCTCACCCGTATCACTCGTGGAGTAACTCGACTCACCCATATATCTGTGGTGTCGGGTTGGGTTCAGACCCCAAGTGCAACTGGTGTTTGAGGCTTCGGGGCAAAGAAGAGACACGAATTCACATCCAGAGATGTTGTCTATTCTGGTAAGAATCCATGCCGATTTGGGCATCGGTCAAAGTTAGAGACCTAACAATCCCTTCTTCTCTTCAATGGGCAAGATTCAGCAGTAAACCTTTTCATTGGGGGGTCCCTGAAAAAGAAGCTATCATGTTGTCAGATTATAAAGTAAGAACCGCTCACATATCATGGGCGGACAGCTTCTAGTAACCTGGCGACCATCCCACTGATCATCCCAAGACTTTCTACATGATTGAACTAATTATAATTGGGTGGCAGATTGTCATAGCAATTTTGGCGATTTGCCATTAACCCACTCTAATACACGAATGGCTTGTCAAACTGCCAAAAATTGAGGTTTTCAGATCCTGAAGATGACCCTCCTTCCGTCCATCGGTACCCATGGACAATGGATAGCAATAGCGACTTGCAGCTGAGCAACCACAAGGCCCAAGCCCAACCAGCTGATGACACTGCAGCCTTTGGGCGACACATGTTTTTTGATTTCTCGCTCTCTTGTCCATCAAAAGTCAAATGTCCTCGTTTTGCTCAAGGTGACTTTAAGAAACATCGTTTATTCAAGGATGTGGTTCATCAAAATTAGCAATCACAAATTAATTCCACGTGCGCACTTCCAAAGTAAATATATTCATCTGTTTTCCAGACAAACTCTTCTAAAAAATGCCTCAGATTCAACAACCAAACCCAAAGTTGGCCAAAATCGCCGAGCACTGTGTGCCCTTGACCAAACGACCTCCAAACGTAGCCGGGGGCACAATGGTTGCCCGGTAGGAACGTACCCGTGCCATCTTCGCATCAATCGCCTGAAACGGGAATGATTCTCGAAAAGCTCTGAGTTCACTTAGAGAGGCTGAGAATGAGAAGGGAAACTTGGGGCAAGTTTCCTGGAAAGAAAACTGTTGATCACTCTTTAAATTTTGTTTCTATAAACAGGTTCGATTGGCAAAAATCAGTCGAACTTTGTCGAAAGTTGCTGGTGGAGGAACTACTCACTAAAGTGATATGCTGAGCGCTCTGTTAACTGATGGCAGTTGTCCACAAGTTGGGAGTTTCGCATCAGAAAGTAGTGTCCTTTCTGGGATTGTAAACGGCACCTATTGGCAAGTAGGGTGAGGAATTGAGAAATGGATTCCAAATGTTTTTGTTTTGATGTGTATATTACAATGTATATCTATACATTATATATATATATATATATACATATCGACATGAACCAATATTTGGCAATATAGCCAGGAATAAGGGAACTGTACCCTGATAACTTGGAAATTCTCTCATGTGGTGGTGCAGATTCCCTATTTCAGAACATCTTCGGAAAGAGTTTCTGGAAGTTACGCATCATTGGAATGATATCTCATATGTTGTGTATTTCCTTCATATTTGTAAGGTTTCGTAGCCTAGCATACATGGTAACAAACCAGGTGCACGGGCGAGACAAAATACAGGTGCCCAGGCAGGACAAAATCCAGGTGCACAAGCGACCCCCATGCCTAGGGAAAATAATGATAAACCGTGATATTTGGTGTTTTCCCCAAAATTTTCAATCATAATCCAAATATCACACCAAGTCGGTTCTTCATATCCCATTGTCCCATTACATAGATGCAATTTGATCCCAAGAAATCCCATGAAATCCTACCACCCCACCAGCAAAACCGCCTGTGCCAAGGCATGCAAGGCCAGAGGCCAACGCAACCCTCGGCCAGTAGCGGTGATCACCTGAAGCATGGTTCATAGCTGGTTCATACGATTTTGTTGGCCTCAAATAGCGCCAAATATTCAAATACGGATTTCTCCACTTTCCCCCCAAATTCATGCTGGGACTGATTTTAGGCTGGCTTGAGTTAGTTTTGGATCATTGGCCAATCCCCGCATTACCAAAAGAATGAAACGGTGCCCTTGACCTAGCACCCGCTATCGGCCTCCCGGCACTTTCTTTCTTTCCCCAAACAAAACTGTTTAACAAAAATGACGGTGGCAAAAAGAGGAACCCATTCTGAATCATTTGGACAAGGTTTCTTAAACTGACATAGGCACCGCCAAGGCACCAAATCCTATAAAATTCCAGGAGTTCCATGTTAGCCAAAAAAAAAAATCATGTCGTCTGTCCCTGAAATATTCCAAGACTGCTGACCTGGAAGCCAGTTGGGATTATTCTTCCAAAGGTGCATAGAAGGTATACGAGAACCCTGGTGAAAACCACAAAATCGCTAGTCATCGACCACAAAAATTTGTTTGGGGGTATTTGCTGCAGTATCCCAATTTAGCTTTGGACAAAGCCAGAGTGGACCAGCCAAAAGAACCACCCTGCGCCGAGAAAAGGCCACTGAGTCACTGTATTCTGCGCCACTGCATCTAGCTGCAAGGCAGCCGCGCGCGCCTTGCGAAATGAGGTGAATCATGAACATCCGATTCCCGACTAAATAGATTTACTGTAAACCTCAGACCCATGGAAATGGTTGGAAATCCATATCTTAGCTTGGATGAAAATTCGGTGTTCATCTGTTTGGTGACCGCTACGGGACAAAAATCAAGGAGGATCGGATGTGTTTCGGTAGCCGCTTCACAGGTTCACGCGTTCAAGGACTGTTTTTGAGTTGGCAGAGGCTGCAAACACCACTGGTCCCCTTGGTGAACACCAAAACAGCTGGTACTTGGCAAAACGGGATTCTCATCGCCACATTCCAGCGATCCCGCGCACGTAGCTCAACCCCCAAATCAAAAGGGGAGGCATCTGCAGCGGGGTGTAGGTTCTTCCGGTTCTCAAGACATGCCCGGACCACCCTGACTCCACAAGCACTACAAAGCCATGTACAGTATGCCCCGCAACAAAACCAGCGAGTAGCACCAGATCCATCCCCAGTTCTCCATCCCACCTGTCTCAACAGGCAGCAAACCGTTTCCCAAGTTCGGGATGCCGCGCTGGTGGCACCTGCGGCGAAGCTGGTTGAATCCGATGGATCCACAACAGGCACCTGTCAAGGCTCACTGATTCGCCATGCTCCAGTACAATCAGCCGAGTTACTGCTGATGACCACAGCATTCAGCTCGAAATGCAAGCCACGCACATCCTCCTGGGTGTATCTCAATGGATTGAGGGAAATCTGGACAAAACCTACTGGTTTTTACCCCGAATGTAGAGATTTCCTGTGAATTTAGGAGCATCACCACTGCAGAACTCCCATGGTCAGGTCGAGCATTAGGGTATTGCCTTGAGCAGCCTCCGTGGTTGAGGTCCCAGGTCCCACTTCGGAGATTTTTTTAAAAACGAAATGGGTGTGTTCCGGTAATAGTGTTTACCCCAAACTTGCTGGGAAGAATTATAATCCTCCATGCTAGTCCATTGAAATGTTGCAGTTACCCGTCACTTTTAGGAGGACCCAGATGTGGCTGTTGGTGATCATCCAGTTGGGTGATAATACAAACTGATACTACATTTCACCAGAAAAAATCCACCAGTCCCCCCCCCCCGATTACATGAGGTCCAGCGCCCCGAGTGCTTGTTCCCAATGCTCAGCATCCTGCGGGCTGGAAAAGTCATCATCTTTGATGGGGTAAGCGAAAAAAACAATGGATTTTCATCAGTTTAAGCCATTACAATTTGGAAGTTCAAGGTTGGCGCTATTTTTTCGACAACTTTGCTTACTTGAATTTGAAGAGCCAAACCGGAAAAGATGGAAGTATTGGAGGATCCTGGCAAGCCAACACTCAAATTACGAGCCAAATAAGGGGGTTCTTAAACTGGGGGACCCCAAAATCATCCAACATTTCCCATTTTGAATGGAGAAACCAATGGTTTTGCGGTCCCTACATTCGGAGACCCCAAAGCTCAACAATCCCAAGTGAAAGCAAATATTCAACATGAAGAGGAGAAAAAAAAACCAGGCCGATTGGGAGCTCACACCCCACACAATCTGCCCCACATGAAAATTGGCATGGGAAAAACAAAAAAAAAATGTCATAAAGCCCCATCCAAAAAAGACGTCTTTCCCTCACAGCTCCACCTTCCCCGTCGGTGCCTCACAAGCGGTCATCGCATTGTTGTGAGCGATCAAACTTGCTTCTAGACCTGTCACTGCTCGACACACGAAACGGCCCGGCCCAGCCCATCTCACCACCCACAAGTCAACTGGTTGAAAGCACTGGCTGGTGCAGTTTGAGCCGGCAAGAATACCGAAGAAACAAACCTGGCCATAGAAAATCATCTATTTTTTGTTTTCATTTATATTATAATATGCACATAGGTAGATAGATAGATAGATAGATAAATAGATAGATAGATAGACAGATAGGTAGATAGACAGATAGGTAGATTGGTAGATAGGTAGATAGATGGCTATCCCGCTACAAACAATGATTTCCCATGATTTCCAGCAACAGCTCTGGGTGACGAATCTGGGTACCTCCCCCGTTGATCTCGTGGCCAACAAGTGTATCATTTCCGGCTATGGTTCCTAGGATGATATATTCACTACATGCCCACAATACACATGTACAAACTCATGTACCTGTACATTTACATATACATATGTATACATAGTGTGATATATAGAATGTTCTTTTTCAAGTGCATACAATTATGCAAATATATATATATATATATACATACATACATACATACATACATAAATACATATATATAGATATATAATCATGTTATATATGTCTATATAGATAGACAAATATGTGTTGTACAGCCACCAGATAAGTAATTGTATATACTATTCAACAGTACATGCCACCATTTCGGCAATGCCACCATCACACGAGTCGTGAACCGGCCTCGATCTCTGGCCTCTTGCAGAAGCCACGAACTTCGCTGCCAGCAGCGCCGGACGCAGCTTACAGCAGCCTGAGCAGGGCATCAGCAACCGCGACTTGACACATATTATATATATATATATATATGTATGTATATTAATCTTAATATGTGTATATGTATATGTATGATATTAATAGGTGCATATGCTATCTTTGGCCAAAATAAGTGTTTAAGACAGTGGTATTTTTGCGTACAGAGGGGGCACAAGGGTTGGTACTACTGTATGGTTTGTACATGTACAAAGTACTAACATATATGTTATCTACAATGTATAGCATGTGTGATTTGGTATAAGCGCAAATCAGCAAATATTCCCTTTGCAACTGCGCTATCTGGTGTAAAAGGAGAAACCGCGCCCAATTCATGGCAAACACCAAAACACTCATCTTCAGATGATCAAAAGTTGTTGTGGACCATGAAGCAACTAGTATATGCAACCAACTTTGGGTTTCCTGTATCTTAAAAATTGGGTTCTCAACAAAAATTGATGGTTGACTATCATTTTCCCAATTGAAAATGCCCCTTTTGGGGCAAGCCCAATTTTCCGAGTAACCCAAGTATCGTATTATTGCCTATATCCCATTTCATCTCCCATGAACCCCTACTAGATCCCTGGTTGGGTTACCATGTTTGGTGGTTATATCACTCCCAAGCAGACAAACCATATGAAACTATTCCGCTTACCAATTCAAGTTGGTCATATCATGTATGTGTATATATATATATATATCCATATGTATTTATATCATTGTATGTAAATATGTAGATATTTATATAATCAAATCATATATATATATAATATATAATATATATATAATATATATATATATATATAAATACATATACATGTATTCCCATTGTCCCTTGGATGGACTTGAATAGTTCCCCATCCTGAAAAGTTCGGCCTTTCAGGGGGATAGTTACCCCATATATAAACGATCATTCCATCCCGGTTATATCCCAATTGCTATGTCCATTATGCCACCATGTTTGTTGATAGAATCCCCGCGTTTGTTGGTTGAATTTCGAGTTTTGATGGTGAAGTCACAATTTTTGGTGGGTTACTCGCGGAAAAAAAAACAAACCACATGAATCCCTTCACCGGTTCAGTCACTGGTGATCTGGGCCCACCCGGCTCCATATGCCACGATGTTTAGCTCAATCGCCTGACAAGTCGTCGGAAGTCCGGCGTCATTTCGTGATGGTGACCATCTGAGGTGGATGAAAACCTTGGAAAAGAAAATGGTAGGTTTACCAAAAACCCTACCGTCTGAGGGAGTAAAAATGGAAAAATATGGAGGTACCAAACAATGCCGCTGAGATATCAGAACCAAGCTTGAAGGCCAAGAAACCACAGATGGTAGGAACTCTCGGTTTTGCAGCTAGCAGACTGGGATCAACTGGGATTGATCCCCAGATTTGCGGCTGTCTACCGGCTCATGGCAGAACCTCCTTCTGCGCATCTTGCAAGAGGCACACAGCAGCATGCCAGTGATCCGTGTCCTGTCGAATCAATCGCATCGATGGCCATAAATTTCGACACTCCATGCCTTTGAGCTACGCCACCAGCACTGCTCACTTGCAGGTCGGAATGCTCTGAACACTGCAAAATATGTAGGAAATTAAAACATACCAAAACCCTATCACAGGTATTTGGTCGGCTCATACTGCCCTTCGCTGAGACAAATGGTGAAGGTACACTTTGGCCCCAAGTTTTAAATGTTGTGCTCCTGACTGTCGTTCCCTTGTCCTCAACTCCGCCATTCGATGAGTTTCCCCCAAGAGAAAAGAACGATTTGGAGCCACAATCACAACTTAGGACCTAGATCATTTGGAAAAAAATTGGAATTCCACATCAGATTCTGCATTTGTTGGGCCATGTGTGATACACCATGCAAGTTCCAAGACATCCAGGCTCCGCGGGCGGAAGTACTGGAGCCCATCTGGTTACTATCCCAAAATGATAAAAGAAATAAAAAATACAGCGACAATGATTGAAAAAATGATGGAAAAATGATTTCCTGACATTTTTGTTCGAAATTCATGTTTCAATCCTATTGGGGATGACTATGTCAGTGCTGATGAAGCAGTAGATGTCTATCTCCAGCCGTTGAGGTTCCCCCCCGTCGCACTGGCCACTTCGCTCTCCTCCAATGCTGCTACCACCGTGCTGATGCTGATGACATCCTTGTGCCATACTGATGTGAGCTCTTTCGATGGAGGAAATACCCTCTGGTAAAGTAACATAGCTATTGAAAATGGTCATTTATAGTCGATTTTCCCATTAAAAATTGTGATTTTCCATAGTTATGTTAGTTTACCAGAGGGTAGTCCGAGTACCCTCTGCTAATCTAGCAAATTAACCTTTTATGAATAGATGATCTACCTGTTAGAAAGATTGCCATGTTCCATACTTAAGCTACCAGAGAGTATGTATTACATTGGATAGATTGTGTAGCGCCCAATCGCTGTAACCAGAAAAAAACACAAGAAAGCAAACTGTAGTGATGTAGGGCATGACTGTCCAAACCTGACAAAACGACAAAACCAACGCATCCACTTTCTCTATTGGAGTTTAGCCCTCCAATATCATGCATAGTTTTGGCATTTAACTGCAGCGTGCGATCAGAAAAAAGGGCACCCAATGTTCTTTACGTCCTTTTTGCTCACAAAATCTGGGAACATTGGCAACGAAAAAACTGATTTGCTTGTGTTCCTCCAATTCTGTGCATCTCAAACCCTTGCTTTTCTGCAAGAAATAGAAGTAATTGTCCCGGGTTGGTTGATGACGGCTCCCACCATAATAACCACCCAATAAACTAGGTTGTATAACCGTCTAACCCCCTACAAAGTAACCAATCAGCGGATCAAAGTAACACAAAGTAACTATACTGTGACATAAAGTCATCCATATTCTATCCTATCTTTTGGTTCAAGCCGATTTTCATCATTTTCTCTGGCTCTGGATGAAATTCACTCGCCTTCAGCCCCTTGGGCGCAATCTGAAGCAACTCCCAGGCCCGTTGCCACCTGTTCAAGACTGGAACTGGAAAATCTGAAAATCCAACTGATTTCAAGAATGAAATCGGAGAAAGTAGGTTCTTGAGAATAAAATCACTTAAGATTACCAAGTCAGTAGAACATCCCAAAGTGAAGCATTACAACCTCAAATCTGGAACATGACGCCTGTTTTCATCCAAAAAATCAGATACCTAATCGCACTGTCCATTTTACATCTCTATATGTTCAGTAAAAATCTCCATGATATCTCCATTGTATCCTTGTGTTTGGGCGAGCTAAGCCCAAAGCCAAACCGTACAATCCACGGCATACCAACAGGGTCACCCTCCTTCCGATCTCAGATTGGCACTGAGACGCTCGGCGGCAGGTCTGGAGCACAGAGTTGTAGCCTGAAGTCAAAGATTTGGTGATAAAACATGATAAGACCATGATAAAACCGAGTGGTGATGCTTGGTTGATCTTAAATCTAGACCAAAGGAAAGTCTATAGCCATTGCCAATGAGCTACTAGGAATGGATGCAAACCAGTCGCAATAGCGGTTTCAATTCCATTCGATTGATAGAATTCTACGAAAGGAAGATTTGCAAGAAACCCCTATAATCAATGGTCAAAACCATGGTTTCATGTCAAAAATTGTCTTGCACAAAAACAGGTACAAACACAGTCAAAGGATAATGTCTAAGACTGACCGAACAAACTTTGGCGATGAATCTGTGAAGAAGTGAGTGATCACACTAGCCACACATGTGGGCACCACGTGACAAACCTCCCATAAATTTGAGAAAGCATGGCAACATGACCCCATATATTCATCATTCATTCATCGGAAAAAAAAAAAAAAAAAAGTCCTTAGCCCACATCCATGGGTCATTGAAATAGGTTTATGTCATATATTCATAGTTTCCGGGTCATTGAAATCTGGTTGGGTTCATGTGTTTTGCCGAGAATTCACATCATGGGTTGGGATCGTCGTTCGGTTGAATTCCCATGTCTCAGTGGCAAACTGACAATGTCCTGCACGCGTAATGTGGTTCCTTGCCGCCTTGGCATCAGAGGGGACACAAAACTACCCTCCTGTGTTATCAAACATGGCGGCCGTTGGGAAATCCCCGAACTAAACAAGCATTGCAATGGGAAAATCATCGAACTACTGGGAGGATTGTCCCGCAAGCCATGCTTGATTACCGGAGGGTAAACCAATCAATTGAGTGACTGGTTTAGCAGTTTTTTGCCACGTAATTTGCGGCAGCAACATTATTGATTCATTGTTACGTGTTTTCCGAGATCACATGCAATGGACACGCAATTGTCTCCAATTTCGCCTTGCAGAGCCATTGGGGATCATCATCCCAGTTTCCCAGTTCAGGAAAAAATGTTATCTGGCTATGTGTTTCAGAACCGACCAATGGTTATTGGTTTGATTTGTCGTACCCAGTACCACCTTAGAATGTTTACTCGCAATGTGTAAAAAAACTTCAGTTTCCATTTGTCGCTTGTGAACTGTGTAGAATCCAGCTGACTTTCCCGGCAAAAGTTCCAAAGCTTCTCTCCAGGCTGCGTTGGGAATGCAATCTCGTATGGCCTTAGCGTGCAATCTTGTAGGTCAAGTCATGGAAAACAGAAACGGAAACCCAAAACTCATGTCGTGTTCACGATTTGTGTCGGGTTTTTCTCACGGAAAATATCCGTATCCCATGTTTTGTCGATTTAATCCCCATTAAATATCGCATTTTTGGTGGTTTTGTCCTTATTATCATTATCATCAATAATTTTGTTTAATTTCACCATTATCATTGTTATCATTGTTATCATTGTTATCATTGTTGTCATTGTTATCATTGTTATCATTGTTATCATTGTTATCATTGTTATCATTGTTATCATTGTTATCATTGTTATCATTGTTATCATTGTCATCATTGTTATCATTGTTATCATTGTCATTGTTATCATTGTTATCATTGTTATCATTGTTATCATTGTTATCATTGTTATCATTGTTATCATTGTTATCATTGTTATCATTGTTATCATTGTTATCATTGTTATCATTGTTATCATTGTTATCATTGTCATCATTGTCATCATTGTTATCATTGTTATCATTGTTATCATTGTTATCATTGTTATCACCTCTATCATTGTTTTCATTGTAGTGATTGTTATCACTGTTAACATTCATCATTATTGTTTATGGATTTGCTATTTTTTGGACTTACTGCTTAAACAAACTGCCACACTCAGCGCTCTAAACTAAGCACACCACGCGCTTCCAACTCGCCACGGAAAACTCCATCAGCCATCATGGTCAAAAAATGGCCGTGCACCAAAAATTCGTGGCGTGTAGTTTTTCCTTGTGAACTGTGAGAAACAAAATCCCTAAATTTCGCAAAAAAATGCACATATTCACTGCACATCAAGGTAGGTAGAACTAATGTAAAAACACAACATGCGTCGAAAAAATTTGCAACTGGTCACTGCGCAATTGGTCACTGTGTTATTGATGGCCCAGGCAAACGTGCAAACGTGGCAAATGTATTGCAAATGTGGCTTGGCACAAGCCCTCCAAATGCTGGATCCTCCGTCAAGTCGCAACCCAACTGCAAAGAACAAAAGAGCTGCGAACAGCGTGTGGTCAAAGTTGGGCCGTTGTCACGGAATGTTTCATTGATTGTGGTGCACATGTTATGGGATACTGGCAGCCGGCCGGCAGCCCTTCGACATGCATCAAGTGATTTCCAGTGCCGGTCAATACATTGAACATCAATTAGGGACAAAACAGCAATATGACTGATTTCCCCACATCACCGCGTGGGGCTATTGTTTTTCCATTCTGCGCCCGTCCGCCTGGGCATTTTCTTCCTCCCCCGCGTCCTCCGCAGTTTGTCACACACAACTTTGGCACACACATCCAGGTCGCACACATCGCTGTCACACACAGCATTGTCACGCACAACTCGGCCACACACAATTTTTTCACACACAACTGTGTCACACACAACTTTGTCACACCCACACAAACACAATTGCGTCACACACAGATCTGTCAGACACAAAAGATTCAACACAATTTTGTCACATACAACATTGTGGCACGCAACTTTGCCACACACGCTGCTGATTGATTAAAAAAATTGTAAGAGGATCTTTGTACATTTTGTACTGATGACAATGTCGACGTCTTGAAATTCCCTAGTAATTTCCTTAGAAAATCGTCCAAGTGCAGCAAGCTGACAGGAAAAAAATGTAGAATGTACAGACGGGGTTTTTCCCAACAAAATCAAGTGCATGCATGCTGGGTTTGGAGGCTTGAATTTGACCTGTGGAAGGGTTCGCATGTGCCTGACACTTTCAAAATGTTTCACCTCTTAAGTGACCCTTACATGAGACACTACCGTGCAAATTTTTCTGCAATCCTCAAACTGGTCTGCAATAATCTTTCAATCCAAGCTATCAAATAAACAATGCGAGTCTTAGCTTTCATCGTGGTCTCCAAAAGGTTTTGCGCAGAAAATAACCCCTTTTTGATATGTCCTTTGCTTGCGCATTTCGTACCCCTGAGCATAGAAAAGAACAGCCGGTGAGCATTTCTTATTTTCTCCTGTGATATGAAGTCATCAGCTTCCAGGAACCACATGCCAAGGCATTCCCCAGCGCCTTTTTTCAAATTCCTCCGAACAGCTCTGCGCGTTCTGCCTGCCACTCTTTGCCAGCATCTGAGTTCAGCCATCCATTCAGCGCATCCTTTTGCGCATTTTGGCACGAGCTGCTGAATTTTCTATAGGAAGGGCTGCTACTGTGTTGCCACCACGCACAGCCCGCACTGCTGCACCAGACCATGGGCAGTAGAAGGAATCTCTGCTGGTGGGGACAACTTTCTGGCACTTGACTGGGCATCGCGGAAGACTCTCGCATCGAGAGGGCCCTGCACGTCAAACTGCAACGGACATGTCATATCCACAGCTTCTTCGAGCGTATCGAATCCAAAGAATTCTGTCTCGCGGCCGCATTCCTCAAAGGCTGCGAGCACGTCTTCCACCTCCGAAGTCAGGGGCATTCATACAAACCACGTCAGCCATCAAAGTCGAAACATGGTCTTTCAACTCAATCCTCTATTTGTGCCACCAATTTCTTTATGCAGCGGCAAGATGTCAGCGACAGCAAAGCAGGATGGCCGTGATCATTTGGCAAGATAAGCAGGCTCGCAAAATGGCAGGATTGGCAAGATGGCAAGATGGCAGCAATGGCAGGATGGCCGTAACCCTAGCCTGTTGGAGCTTCCGGGGCTTTTTCGCGGGACAGCTTTCTTCTTCGCCTTCTCCAACAGACGCACCACTGCGCCAATCAGCAATTGGTTCCGTTTGCTGCCAACCGCTGACACATGGGCTTGCTGCAAGAGGACTTGATCCACAAATCCCACCTGCTCACCTACTGTGCGCCGGTGCAAGTTCTGATGTATGACTGTGGCCAGGAGCTTTGCCAGTCATGAGAAATCTTCCGCACAACGCTTTGACAGTTCGGATTCAATGGAAACAGGCCCGGAATACGGAGAACTTTCAAGATGGGGCTGCAAAATTTGAAAAAAAAATACAGCCGGAAGCGGACCCNGCGGACCCCAAAATGGGTTCCACCTAGCGCGTTGTATTCAAAATTAATTAGACAGCAAAATATGGACCCCATTTTGGGGTCCGCTTTTTGGACCCCAAAATGGGGTCCGCTTCCGACTGTATTTCTTTCAACTTTTGCGGCGCACTCTTGAAAGTTTTCGTGTTCCGGGCCTATGTCCATTGAATCCGAACTGTCAAAGTGTTACGCGCAAGAATTCTCATGACTGGCAAAGCTCCTGGCCACAGTCATACATCAGAACTTGCACCGGCGCACTGGGGAGGCCCTTTGCAAGGGCTCTGGTTTTTGCTTCAGATTTCGGACCCCGTTTGGGGGTCCACCGCGCAAGCATTGTTTAAACCATGCATGTGTTCAATTCGACCAGGATTGCGGGTGTTGTTTGTGTTAGACCCACTTCATTGATGTGAGCTCCAATGTGCNCGACCAGGATTGCGGGTGTTGTTTGTGTTAGACCCACTTCATTGATGTGAGCTCCAATGTGCTGTGAAGGTGTTTGCAAATTTGCACGTGCAGAATACGACGTGGAAATTTCAACATGGTTGATGACTTTTCAAATGGATGTTATTCGGATTAGGCTTGCAGAACCGCATGTGATTGCATGGCATGTGGCACTGTGTGGCACGTTGTTTGGTAAAATTGTCGTTGTCATTGAAAAGCCTTGTTTTGCGCCATGCCCATGTGACAATTTCATGCCCCACCCCTTTACCCCCTTAGACTCTTAGCACGCAAGGAAAAAATCAAGAGATGAAAAGATGGCGGGGTAGAAGATGCCTGGAGTAATTAATTTTAGCAGCAAACAACAGTGTATTTTTATTCCGGAGGAAATTACTCCGCTTCATTTCTATTGCGAAGAATATCGTTTTGTGTTTCCAGCGCGTCTGTGAAAATTACTCCTCCGCCGTGCTATTGGAGGAGCGATNGGAAATTACTCCGCTTCATTTCTATTGCGAAGAATATCGTTTTGTGTTTCCAGCGCGTCTGTGAAAATTACTCCTCCGCCGTGCTATTGGAGGAGCGATGAATTTCTTTCCGAAAA
>BGPT01003620.1:4142-35035 GCA_003297045.1 Symbiodinium sp. clade C Y103 | reverse complement strand
GGAGTGCGAAGTGCGCAGTGTGAAGTTTGAAGTGTGCAGTGTGAAGTTTGAAGTGTGCAGTGTGGATGGTGAAGTCTGAAGTTTGAAGTGTGAAGTGTGAAGTGTGGACTTTCATTTGTGACATTGTTTNGCGCACGCACGGTGCAAGCAAGTTCTATAGATGAAAAAGGTCTTATAGTATATCCAAAAGGCAACTTCCGCCCCGCCTCGTGCGGGTACTACTGGTATTATAGGTATCCATAATAAATCTTATTTAAGTGCTATATTTTTGGATTCCATCTTATACATATCTCTCCAGTATTCACCCAATTGAACATCTTTAAGCCATGCCAATCCCTGCAACACGTTGTGCCAGGATCGTGTTTGCGATCTGGAGGCGTGCCGTGAAGCACCAGGGGATGGAAAGGTGCGGATAGGTGGGGTATATTGATACAATAATTCCACCCTGGAAAATTCAACACACCCCAGACACCATGGTTAAGAAGGGCAGTTACACATGTGTGGGACCATTCAATGTGGGTGCTTGATATTAGGGGCATGAGATTCGTTTTGAATATATCTATATGATATACAGTAGATATACTATATTTAGGTCCACAAATGATTTGGACATGATTCAGATCCTTTCAGAGGAACCCCATGTTTGCCATCTTCTCCATATTGAAATCCGTGTTTGCATATGCGTGCATTGCTGGAGATGTTTCGCCACCTACACTGACCATCCTCCCTGCAAATATTTCACACGAATTCTCCATGGTTGTTTCAATCTAAACTTTTGGATGGACTTTTGGACGATTTTAGGGCACCCTCTGGTAATCAAACATGACCGTGGAAAATCCACCAACAATAGTTCTCTGATTTCCCCATCTTTGTTTAGCAGATGGTAAATATCCCATGATATATCACATTAAATCCAGTTAGATCCTATTAACATCCATTCACTCCATTAACATTTATGGTTCATAAACCCCATTAATAGGGTAGCCCAAACTGCCCAAACACCCAACTCATTGCGGCAGACCACCCGCAAGACCAGCCCCGATTGCACCTTGGTTTTTCGAGGAGGGGAGCAGCACTACTGGTTGCAGCAAAGGAGGGGAGCAATATGGAAGTTTCCTAAAATGGGGGTACCCAAAAATGGATGGTTTATAATGGAAAATCCCATCTAGAAATGGATGATTTGGGGGTACCCCTATTTTGGGAAACCTCCATGTATGGGTCAGTGAAAAGCCTGCTACTCTGTTTTACTTGATCTCTGCATTCCAACAGTCGCATCGGCCGCATGATCCATTCCCACTCCGTGGAAAACAGGGGTGACGGTGTATGACTGTTTGAACTTGGTGAGGTGGAGGCCCGGTTATACCCACCGATCGGTTCCAAATTTCCTTGTTGACATCGCACTTGCCTGAGCGCCCTGAAATCTACTTCTTTTTGTTTGCCCTTAGTTTAGCTGCATGTTTCCATTTTGTTTGGTTTGTTGCTAGTTTTCTTGGGTGTTTGTGCCAATTACATTGATCATGATGTTCGATGTATATAACATATATATATATAGCGATACACTTGATATACCACAATATAACATAATATTACGTATATGATATATATATATATGTGATATGTATATATATATATATCATATGCCGCAATGTACCCTGAAATACCATGATACAGCATGATGAACCATGATACACCATGTTTTACCGTGATACACCATGTTTTACCATGGCATACCATCATGTACTATGACATCCATGATATACTCGTTAGATTACTGTTGAACAAAAAAATCACACCTTGTTGGTTGTATGCATGTTTTTTTCATGTTTTGCACCATCTCAGTCATTTCTTTAACATGACGAATGACGTGCTGAGACTCTTGAGCCATGGCCGTGTTCCATGTTCTTCACGGCGGGGTGGAAGCCAATTGTCCATGGCTTGAACGACCAATGGTTATCAAGTTGATGACCTGACACCAGCCTTGGGATTGATTATAAATTTGTATCAGACTGGATACACACTGTAATATGTATGCACACAGATTATATTATATACTCTATATATATATATATATGTATATACAGGATATATTTATATGGTATATATCCAAATTCTGATGACCAGAGTGTAAGTGGACATGAGTGGACGAATCTGATTCAAATCGTGTCATAAGCTTATCAGATTCTTACAGTTTGGAAATTCCCCAAATCTCCGGTTCTTTAAAAAAGATTCTGAATATGATTTTATTCCAATATATTCCAATCATGTATTAGTTGTTATTTGATGACCAGCTAACTCCCAGCCAACATGATCACCTTGTCAAAGTCTCCCAAATATCAGATGACCACCTTGTTGATAAGAATCGCTGGGAGTTTTCACCGAGTCTCCGATGATCAACTGGTTGCCCCATGTTGTTTGCTACCGGACTCTCCCAAATACCATCTGGTAATCAAACGTGGCAATTGGAAATTCCCTATAAATGGAAGTTTTAATGGGAAAATCCACTATAAATGGTGGATTTTCCATTGCCATGTTTGATTACCAGAGGGTATTTGATGATCATCTAGCAAATGTTCCAAATATCATCAACTGATTTCTACGTTTTGCGGCAAATGATACTGTAATTACTGTAATTTGGGGATATTGCACCCCCTTCCCAAAATTCCCTTAATTATGACCAAATATTTGATGGTTACCCTCTGGTAAACTAGCAGTTCGCTATTGACAATGGCCATTCAAAATTGTGATTTACCCATTAAAAACGGTGATTTTCCATAGTTATGTTAGTTTACCAGAGGGTAATCCACTATTACCAACCATTAATTTCCATATATTTCCCCATTTACCAGAGGCTATCGACGGTTTTCCCCCCAGTTTTTCTTGGCTCGGCCGAGGTTTGATTCTGGCGGACCTGGAGAATTTGGAGGCGGCGGCCACCGCCATGGTCCTCCAAGGCGCCCCGGTGTCATCGGGAAAGCCCTGAAGCCGTGGAGGTTTTGGTTGGGAAAGTCACCAAGCTCAATGGGCAAGCTGCCCAGCTGCTGTTGGTGAATCAAATGCGATGGGATTTATGATGATTTAGGTCAAAAAGCCGGAACTTTGACTGGATTTGAAGGATTTGATGTGATTTGAAGTGCGCCAAATGATGGGATTTTCCCGTTGATTAACGTATCAAAATGTGAAGCAACCTGGAACATCTGAATAGTGGGCCAATGTTTTGGGCTTCGGTTGGCACGAAAGTTGGAATGCTGCTTTTTCATGTTTTTTTCATATCAAAAACAGCAGGGTATCCATGTATCCAAGAAAGGTAGAGAAAATTACTATGGAGTAATTCTCCAAGAGATGCCATGATTTTTTTTGGTCATCTCAAACTTGGCCTTCCATCATCCCTCAATAATTTTCTGAGCTCAGGGTCCAGGAAACGCCACTTTGATTCCTCTAGTTTTCTGTGGAGCTCGGGGCAAGCTGTAGACATGGCGTAGTGAACCGCTCGAGCTTCAGGGAGTTGGACGGTGAGGTAGGATGGCTAGAGCGATTGAAAGTCTCCTTTTTTTGTGGATCCATGAAAATACTGGAGGTTGGTGCAAGATCAAGATTCGGAGTTCTAGATGTCAGGTTGACCATTCATTCAGTGAAAAGGATAAGAGGGAGATTATGGGAAGAAGGCAAGCTTTTGAGGTTGGGATAAACAACTACATACCAACAGTAAAGGGTATATCTTCGGAAACCGTTGCGGCAGCCCCCAAGGAAAGTGGAAACCAACCCCATTGACTGTGACACCCAGAGAGAGAGTCAGAGAGAGTCCACATATGGAGCCCAATGACTTGATATGACTGGAACCACCTCCTAGAGACCATGTATCATTGGATTGGTTTAGGGAACATCTTAGCCGGAATTCAATGGAATTCAACTCCCAAATATAGGTTCCTCCATCAGAATTTCCCTTGAATTCTCGCAACTGACCTACTGTACTTTTGATTATATGTATATACATATATATACAATTACATATTATATAGAAATGTTTCTTTATATTCTTGGTATGTTTTGGTTTTATGTATATATAAGATATACATGTCTAAACACCATTCAAGTACTACAATTCCGACTCTATAACCCATAAAATGACTGGTTTCATGCCACATGTCCTACTCTTAGTTTGGATATTTGCCATTGTTATATTCCGTTCTATTCCCATTACATGTCCGATTACAGCATTTGATTGTACTGCTATTGTTGTGTGGAAAATGACTCCCAGTGGAATTCTATTTCCGTTCAGCACAGTAGCAAGCCAAAGCCCCAGAATGATCATAACGAATCATGTAATGTCAACCCTGGAGTAAGAATCCCCTAGGCTCTGGGCTGTTTTAGGATGTTTTAGGGGGGTACCATTCAAGTATCAGATGATGACTATTTGGGATACCCCGCCAATTGATTGAGAGACCATGGTTTATTAATCCGGGGTTATCAGGGTTATCATTATCCAATTGTATTCCTGCGGATATACAGTAATACCCTTTATGAATCTTTATGATCCTTATCGGGATAGCATTATTTCCTCTCTCTCTCTCTCTATGTATATGTATATCATATATATATATATACACACTATGATTTGTATCTTCCTTATTGATCTATGATATACTCTCTCGTAAACTAACATAGCTATTGAACATCCCCATCTATAGATGATTTACTCATCAAACATGGATAATTTCCATAGCTACTGTATGTTAGTTTACCAGAGGGTATCCCTGTTAACTGTTAAGTGTTAACCTTTTTGCCCTGGCCCTGAACCTTGCCAGGATTGATGGCCCCCTTGCTTCAACAGCACACCTGCGAGGAAGTGTGACTTGGAAAAGATGACAAGCTGCGACGTCACGTCAAGGATTCACGTCAAGGATGCTGAGGAACACATGGGTAACTATCCCAAAATGGCCTGGCAGGGCAGATGAATTGTTAGATTATTACCATCACTTCTCAAGATAAATGATCGCCAAGTTCTTGGGAAATTGCTGAACATCAACGGACTCTTTTTTTGGCAGGACTGACTCATGTTCCAAGTAGGGCTTTGGATCAAAAGCCTGATCTCAGTGGCATGGTTTTCACTTCAGAATCGTCCCCATATTGTTCTGGATATTGTTCTGGATTGAGCCGCCCGGAGTTTGAATTTCCAGATGAATTAAATGAAAACAGGTATGAAAAAGCGCCTTTTGTTCACTAGAATAGTGGAGAGATGGGTAACAAATGTAGAAATGACATTGAATGACATGGCTGGACCAGCCATTTGACTTGTCAAACGCTGCATGTTTTCATTTGTTTCAATGACACAATGCTTTCTGATTAGAAAAAACACATGGCTGGTCGGAGTCAACCAGCCCAGCAGCCATACGGACCCAAATTGGATGAAGACATAAAAACAATAACTGCTTAACTTCCGCACTGCTCCGAACCCCTACCAGTTCTGCAAAATAGGACATGTACATCATTTATCGCTGAACATGACATTCTGCGGCACTGAGGGAAGTCTGGGAGGAGAACACGGTCCCCAAGGAAGTGATGTACGTCTTGTTGGTGTGTAGCCACTGGGATGCACCAAGGATGGCGATGCCGATGCTGAGCGGACAACTTCATCCATAGGGACGGCTTTACAGATGATTTTGTACCCAGCCATCCTAAGCTCATATTTATATATTGGTGATATCATAGAATATCATACGTAGAATATAAAATCCTGTTTATTCCTGTTTCATATCTCGCCATGAAATATCAACCATCCGTGAGCAATAAACCAGATGTAGGTATTCAAATTGACCATCATTGATACCTATTGTTTGGATTATTAAGCAATATAAACCCAGTCATTAACAATTTGTCGACATCATCAAGTTAGTAACCACTCAAACAAATCGGACCAAAATCTGATAAACCACTCAATTACTATCTGCACGGAATATTCCCAATCATCTATGGCTTACTAACCACTTCTACTCATCAGAATTCTCCACGTCGAGGTGACGGCTGTTTCGAGACGCAGGGTTTCGCGAGTTGGTTGTTGCAGCTGCGGTCGCTGAACGGCGCGCAGGTGGGATGACACCAAGGAGGATGAGTAAGTGGTTAGTTCTTGTGGGTGATAAGTTATAGCCCGTTATGATCCATTAATTATGTATGCAATCGAATGCGATGCAACGTAGTGTAATGTAATGCAGGATCATGTAATGTAGCGAAATGCAATGTACTGCAATGCAATGCAATGTATCCGAGTATGTTTAGGGATACAAACCAGTTACGACCCCCACTTCAGTAGTTCCAGCAGTTCCATGGCCCATCCAAGTATAGTTTGATGTCTGGTTTGGATCCCGTGAAGGGTATGGGATGGGTCATGGGATGGGTCATGGAGACCCAAACTTGGGAAGACGTGGTATTCATTTGGCAATGTTCCGAATCTAGGGGAGATTTGATGGGTTTAGATGCATGGGAAAAAAATGTGAGATTTGTCTTGTGGAAATATCATGCACCAATGACGAGGAATGTAAGGAAAACAAATCCAAGAATGAGAATTTGTTTTTCAAATCGTGAGGTGTTTTCAGACACATTCATCCAGCCTTTCTGTAGGTAAACCAACGTTTCTGTCGGTGAAACCCGCTGCTGGTTGTCCGTGAATCTTTACGAACCATGACAGCCTGATATCCAACAATCCCAACTACTTTGATTTCGGTGTTGCCACAACTGACGAAGTGGCTCGTAAGTGGGTGAGAACCCTTCGACTGGGACTGGGATGTCTTGGGACAACCACTTAGCCTCGGCAACATCTAAAACTATGATATCCGCACAATGATTTAGTAATGTTTACCTCATCATATGGATCCTGAATTCTGATTCTTACTTGTATCAGAGACTGAGGTATATCACAATACTGGAGACAGAAAAACGGCAATACGATACTATACTCAAGTTAGTTCAATAGTATTTAAATGGGGTTCCATCATTCAGAGAGACAGATTCACTCCAGTTTATTATTCATTCGCCAGGTCAAACCCTCATTTCAATTGTTTCAATTACCGTTTCCGTAGGTTACCCTCCAGTATATGGAAATGCTCGCCAGACATGTGGTCAATCTTCCTTTAACAACCATAGGTTTTCCATATGTACCATGAAAAAAAGTTGGCTTTGCTCTACCCAGATTGGTGATGGTCATAGCACCTGAAATTTGTGACCATGGCTTTCCATACCGTTCCAGGTAGATCAAACTGATTCTAGTCACCAGGATATTCCCTATCACCGTTTCTGTTGGTTAAACCGCCATTTAAATTGCTTGCAGCATTTCTGTGGGTTTCACGGAAATATCACCATTGAACACCATTTATGTATCACTGTATAACACGATTTAAACCCTCAAATCCAGTACATCACCATTCGAAATCACCATTTCTGCGGCTTTTCTTCCCACGGAAGACCCGAAAAAGCTCCAGGTGGCGATTTTGCCCATCATAGCGGAGTCGGGCTTCCACTTCCCTTCCTTGACCTTCCACAGCGAACTGCTGCCACCTGCCAGGGTGTATCCTTTTGTTTAGGTCATAAAGCCAAGAGGGACTTGCAGTTTTGTGTTGGCCACAATATGATGGTATTGCAATACTCTGGTATGATCATATTATCATATATTATCATAATGTTATACCTACTCTGGGTAATTTGTAAACGTTTAACCTTTTGGGACTTGTAGGATGTACACACATGATGTGACGTTATAGCTACAAAAGGGTAGAAACCATTCTGTACATATCTGTAGAAATTTTTGGTGAATGGTAGAAAAACTGTGAGAATCTGGTATATTGGCCATACATTATATAGGTCTAGTTTCTTAGTAAGGAATGTCTGTATGGGCCCCAGATCATGGCCACTTTGACCTGGAACGTGACATACCCTTGAGTCGTTTGGACGTAGTATGACCGATTTCCACAGTTTATATACATATATATCATATGTTATATATCATATATTATATTATATTATATTATATTATATTATATTATATTATATTATATTATATTATATATCATATATTATATATCATATATTATATATCATATATTTTATATTATGTATATATGCTTTCATATATTATATATTATATCATATATTATATATCTTATGTTATATATCATATATTATATATATACATATTTCAAATGTATATACACACATACAGATATGTTTCAGATCATCGTATACTGTACATCTATGATTACGCTCAGATTGACTTGTCAAAGGGTGGACAAAGGTCTCTTTGGGGTTTAGATGAGCTAGATTTTTGGGATACGATAACAGTTTTTTGGGCTAACACTTTGGTTTCCAAATCCCATAGCTCTTGCTGGGACAGCGCCAGGTGTTTGTAAACGATCAAAAATGCCGTTTTTTTCAGTGGCCAACTGACCAAGGAGAATTCCACACCTTCAGAGTTTTGACCTTGGGAGCTATGCAAAGATCATTCGCGCGCTATTTGGAGTGACTTGGCAAAATTTCCAACAGGGATGGTTTGGGGTTCATCAGCCCACTCTGCAAATGAGGTGCAAATATTCAGTGGTAGAAAGATACATGTCATCAAGTTCTCTTTCTCCAAGTCATTCACCAGTCATAGATTGTTTTCGCAGATCCTTGATATGTCCAAACTGTAGAGATTTATCGATAACATCCTTGGCGACCAATGACACGCACATGGAGCCATATCACAACCGTCTTAACGTTTGAAACCCTCCTGTCATGCTAAATGCAATACATGTTCCAAGCTATTTCGATCCTTTGGGTCCTATGGCAAATGATATATTTTGTAAGCCCCAAAAAGGCAGAAATTGGTAAATCATCCGTACTAAATAGTAGGATTTTACTTCTCTATTTTATCTTTTTGGGAATTACTAGAAATCTATTTTTATCCATGCATATAGCTGGATGAATTACTCTAGCGGTGACCTCACTGGCCGCCAGGGTAATTGAATATACATATATATATATATACATACAGAATGATATGTATAATACAGCGTATAAATATATATATATACATTTATTTAGGGATATGTTCATGGAACATGGGACAACTCAGGCAAAGCCTTTCATTGAAATTATAGATGTGAAAACTAAGATCAGTGAGACTATTGATGAACATCGGACAAGTCTTGCGGCAACTGGCAACTTGTTCAACCATCGCTGTCCGTTTGAGGAGCTGTGGTTTTTCGTGGCCTTCACACCTCAGAGCCACTGGGCGTGAGTTTTCCAGGAGTTTTCCACACTTTTCCATGGGTGTCCTATGGTTCAACAGTTAACATGTATTCCTTGGAATACTACCAATAGCTACCAGATATGTCAATGGGGTTACAACCAATGTGATAAACCAATGTAAACCGATGTTAACTTACTCATACTTTCTCAGTTTTACCGGCGCTATTAACTATACCAAACAATGCGGTTCATTTTTGGGGACATGAAAAATTGAGGATCAGAGTTGCGTTGGGAAGAACTAGGGCTCCATCTAAAAGTAAGAGGGGCCTTGACATTTTTGGAGCCATGTGCAATGCTTGCAAGTCTTCATTTTTTTTGATCCGTTTGTTTCTTTCTTCTCCTGCCTGGTTTTTCTCGGTGAACTCCGTGAGCTCACAAATCGCGAATGCCGTTGCTGGCTGCCAAGTTACACGGTGAGTTCAGATCCGCTGGCGAATGGCTCCTCAATTCTAGAGAACTTCCAGCAATTCTCCAATGCCATCGGCTCGTAGAAATATCAGCTCACGTTATTTCAGTCGATTCCCCAATGGTTCCACCTGAATGTTCGTTGAATTTCAGTGCGCTGATGGCAAAGGGCAAAGGGACACAGCAATTGGAAGCGCCAGGATTCCCATTTCAAGGTAGTGGAACTTTCAAACAGGGCTAGCTATGAGTGATGTGGGCCTACAATAGCAAACCTTCATTGAGTGTGGGGGGGTCCCTGTCCCCTGTATAAACCTATTCCTGAGTGGTTCAAGCGTTAGCAAGTGATGGGTATGCTGGGATGCTTCAAGGACCATTTGGTTGCTTTCACAAGTTAATACTTAAACGAGGATAGTCTTACAATTTGTACACTGGTATTATCACCACGAGCAATAATAACAACATATACTCAATATATGTATATAATATACATAATATATATATATATATATCTATAATTGTATTTATATATATATATATATATTCATAATATACATATATATATATATACATATGCAGATGCACATTCAGTGTTCATGCAGTCCATACCTTTCACCCCAAAGAACGTTTCGACACATTCGACCGGGACGGAGCTTTGTGAGGCTCTGGAAGCAAAGAGCTCCACCTACGTGCTGAACAGGTGGGTCAAACTCAGAGGCTAAACAAACAGAGCCACGCAATGGTGCCACCAAAACAATTGAAAAATGGGGAGATAGATTTATAGATAGTGATAGTATACCTGTGGATATATCATGATAGTTATTGTAAACAATAAAACCACTCAAAAAGATTAGGATGAATTTACAAGAGTGATGAGTTTTAGTGACCATGCACGTCTTTTGGGGGGTTGATCATTTTGAGACATAGTCAAAAATTGCGAAATGGCGAGATCCAAGCCAAGCAAGCCAAAAATAACAGGATTCAAGTTGCTACATTTTTTGTGTTGTTTGATGATTTTTCAACAGCGAATGATGGTTGAGACTGATCCCATTGGGGATCTGGGGGGCAACATCCCTGCTTGTCATTATGTCACTATGACTTCTTATTATATATATATATATACAACCTGGAGCAATTGGACAAGTTTCCATGGTCTATGTCAACCAAAGAAGGAATCTTCAATATCCCATAGATTCCCATACATGTGGTTTGCTTTGTTGATCAAATATCCCGATTGCTTGTACATACCCCATCGTCCCATTATATATATATATATATATATATTATATATACATGTCTATCCCACTGTATCAGCATACAATTTGGATAAATATACTGACATCCAACCAACCATAAAACCAGTGGGATGCTCCCATGGAGCCCAAGTCATGGGGGTACCATCGCAGGCGCACGCGCTGCTTTGCGCCGCGCGGCCCCTGGCGGAACGCCTCGCCGCTGTGGAGGCTGAGACCAAGGCACCGCAACCGTTGGAAACGCGCAGCTTTTGACCAGGGAAAGAACTGGGGTACCCTCTGGTGAACTAACATAGCTATTGAAAATGGCCATTTACAGTGGATTTTCCCATTAAAAATGGTGATTTCCCATAGTTATGTTAGTTTACCAGAGGGTAGTGTGGGTAAAACAATGAGAAACCACCCGGGAATGGTAAACATACCTATTTGTTGCTATTTCAAATGGTCTTGTGTCCCAACCTAAGAGTTGTTTCAACATCATGTTTTGAGATTTTGGCTGCAAGAAAAAAACACGTTGTTGTTTTTTTTCCTGGGGATCGATATTGGCCAAATATATTTTAATGTCAACAACTGGGAACTTGACCAAAACAATCGATCACATTTTTGCGGGGTTTCCATTCATGGGCATTGTATAGTTTTCGGCGGTTTGTGGAAAAGTGGAGATAGGTTGGTTGTCCATGGAGAAAATGACGGTTTCTGCCAACAACAGCGGATGTACATAATTTAAACATACTCAACATCACGGCCGCAACTAGATGGTTTGTAGTATTTGGATACGATCGCAACTCAGTAGCCGTGTGCAATGACATCCAAGATATTTGGTACTTGTTGGTGATGGATTTTTTGTTCCAAACTTTTTCGTGCAGGCCTAGTCCTCACCAATTGGGTAAACCAACAATTGGATCACCCAGGCAGGAGGGATCTCCAGGCAGGTCTGGGTCGTTTCGCCGGAGGTGCAAGATCAAGATGAAGACACGCAAAAGGCGTTTGGCGTCGTTCGGGCAGATTTGGGGGCAGTTGATCTTGTGGAACTGGGAAGGACATGCGAAAATCTGCGAAATGGTGAGCAAGGCAAGTTGTCATGCCAGTAATCACAGGCATTGAAACATTTTGACCCAAAAAAAATGGAGCTGGTGATCATACAACAAGTTATATTTATGATATACCCTCTGGTATATTAACATAAACCCTGAGAATAGCTATTTTTAGAGGAAACTAATCTTCCAATTCCTATTTGCCAGGGTCTATGTTAATATACCAGATGGTATTATGTATGCAATAGTAAGTAGTCATCAAAAAAAATGCACATGGGCGGCGATTGCCTCAGCTGAGCCCTCATGGCCGTTACACAGATAGATGTATTTTTTCAGTCGTCCTTGTTTGAACTATTGATACCATCCAATATATTGATATATAGGTGTGTATATATATATATATAGAGGTCCCAGGTATATATACATATTATATATATATACATGTATATGGATATCCATAAATATCCTCCATAGATATCCCATATTTCCATATATAGAAGGTTTGGCGATGAGGTAAGCCCAAGAATCGAATCAATCATCCCGGAAAAAAAATAATCTTTTCTTTTTTAAATGGGTCTACCCCTAGAAATGGGATGATACAAAATGACCCCCGGTCCCCGGTCATGGTTGGTTTCATCTCAAGCCCATGGCCAGGCGATGTCCACCATGAAGACCATGTCTTCCGCTGACTCCAATCATTCCTTGACAGCCACTGTGAGGATGCGGAAACATGTGGAAACATGTGGAACAAATGGTTTGTCCAAAAATTGGGAATGCCCCCCCCCCCCCTTTTTTTAGCCATTTCAAGTGGCGAAAAAACATGATTATAAACTATGAGATTTTTGGGGTATCCTATGTTCGGACCAAACCAAAAGACAAGGGCAACAGCAACCAAATGCCAGTTGGGATGCGCAGGTAAGTATTCATGAGAGTGGTGCATCGTCTTTTCTACTCACTCCCTCCAACTGTTCCTTTTGATTCGGTTGCACGGCTCATTTGAGCAAGACTGTTCGAGGAGACTGTTGAGGTCAGGGGGTCCTTCGCGATGGAACATCAATTCTAGGGAGAAATTGGATTGAGAACCCCTGCATACTGCATATATACATATATACATATCTATATATATATATATGTACATATGTATATATATATATATATACATGTATATATACATATATGTATATATCTGTATATAAATTCCTACAGCATTCGTTCCCAATACTACGTCTAGTGCTTGAACGTTTGCTTTGGACACGCTCTAGGAGTGATTTGGATCTGGCCTTCATGGCGGCGGCTGGGTGGCAGCCAAGTTCTTGCGGATCCGTTTGAATGGGATGTTTACCTGCAAAACGGTGGGTTTTGGCGGTAACGACGGGTCGTAACATTACTTGTACACTACTTGTACCAGATACATTGCCAGGCGATCATGTCTATTTTTGAAGCCTTATTCCCCAAGTTTCACCTGGATCCGCATCAGACTAGCATGATGATATAGTTTCCTGATGCTTAATGAATTTTGACAGTTCTGGCAGAAGAATCAACTTAACTGGGTATCCCAAGAAAGAACAGCCTTAGTGTGTCAATGTTCGCCCTCAGTATTTTGTTGGGACGTGCTGACCACACCGCTGCAGGATTTTTCGGGCTCGCCCCCATTTTCGGATGCCCCGTCTCCATGAATCACATCCATCATGAGACATCATGAGACGAATGGCTCTGTCTGCAAATGTAGGGAAAGCCCCCCAAATCCCATGATTTATCATCAGAATTTCCATTCAACTTGCCCAAGTTGGGATCAGCACTTTCTTCAGAGCTACCCAAATCATTGCCATCCCCGAATATGGCACCATGATTCCCAATTGACCTTCATTTCTTTGCAGTAGCATTTTTTCCTTGGAGAACTCCAGCTAAGCAGTTTCCAAAAACCCATTTGGTCAATGATTATAGAGGGTTCAACGATCATTTTTTATGGACTGTGATCATCAAACATATGGGGATATCCTGATATCAATTAAGAAACGATAGTTGGTCAATGATATGGGGTTGCAGTCCCCAATATATTGGCGAGGATCATGATCCGCAAACTTAGAATCCGCGTGAAAACCAACCATTATGAGAGACTGTCAAAATCTTTCAAATAGATTCTTAAGATAGATATTGACATGTGTTCACCATTTTATGGGCTGTTTTGTAGATGTTCCAACCCCTTCCAAAAAACGTGTCAGTTGCAATGTGGCTCATTCGAAGTCACTACGTTCACCTCACAAACCATCCTATCCCCATGTGGCTGCCTTCCAGGAAATCTACCAGATGTACTTCAACCCCACGGTGGGTGAACGCTTGTAGGAGCTGCGAAAAAAGATCGTTGCCAAATTCGTTGCCGGCGAAGCATGAAAATCATTTTTTTCGCCGTTGTCAACTTGTTTAGTCTCTGGTGACACCAAGTCGAGAGGGATTGGGGCCACAGATTGGCACACCGGGTCATTCCAATCCATGTCTTCAGCCATCTGGTCGGTGATCTTTATTCCCGCAACCTTTCACCCAAGATTTAGGTATAACATATAGATGTCAGGACATGTCTCCAAGCATGGGTATGGACTCATGGACCAATATGATTGGACTTCCAAGCTGCATCAAGATGGATCAAGATGGATTGTCCAACAGTAGACATCTCTAGAATGAGCAAGAAACAATGGGTCCACATCGGTCCCCCCCCTGACGACTTGGCCAATACCCATGAGGCCCCAAGCCAGATGACCAACCATTCAGCCGCGCCCAGATGCTGGACGTATCAACTTGAAGGCTATATGCTGTTTGAAACCCAATGTAGACATATGATGCAAACTAGATCTCCACTTAGTAGGTATAGAATGAGGGATATTGATCGATATATATATATATATACAAGTGGGCATAGTTTATTCCACCAGCTTCTGATACAGTAAATCTTGGGGTATTGGGTACCCCTAGCATCCCTCTACCGCAATCTGAAACGTAGCAGTCTATTATTTCGGTGTGTCCAAAACTGGGGGATACCAGCCACAATGGTAATGACATGGACACCGATGATAAGCCATGCCTTTGATCAAATCCAAGTTTTCTTGGGGGTTGAAGACCGCGATGAAGGGAAGTTGAACCATTAAATGTGGAGCTTTCACCAGTGTCCAGCATCTGGAAGATGCCGGGCCTGGAGGGGACGGTCCACCGGCCTGCGGTTACGCAGGCAGAAGTCAAAATGGCAGGAATCATTTCGACCAATTGAAAATATGTGTTATACAATTCATATTATGTTTTCCTATGTTTTTTTCCTCTGAATGTACATCTGAATTCTGCTGCATATTGTAATTATCTCATGAATTATATCTATGCATGGAGAATATATCCATCGCTGTACCGTAGATACATATACAAAAAGAGGAGACCTCGGGAATCTCAATGGCACCCCCTTGTATCGACCCGGGGTGACTCCCAAACCTATCGCTACTGAGCAGGAATTCCACGTGGTGGAATTTGGGCATTACCTTAAGGATCCTTGAGGTAAAGCTATATTATGGACAATCAATGCTTCCCAAGGAACATGATCTGCGAATGGTGGCTTTTTCATATCAGTTAAGCCATTTCATACACTCTAAATACTGGTTCTCGGTGGTTGGCAAGCCTTATCCATAGCCCCAAATATGATTAGGGGGGTCACCCAAATAAGGCTGGCTGAATCCCCCAAAAAATATCCATTGAAATCCAGCTTGCATGAAACTCCACAGCCGCCACACCTGCACTGCCCAGTGCCTGCCAGAAGCCTGCGGCAAGACGCGCCGTTTTGAAGCTGGCCAACTTAAAAACCAGAAGGAAACGCGAGCTGCAGATGGGCCATTTCTATGATAAGGTTTGTTCAGACTTGGACGTGCCAGGAATCGTAAGTGGTGAGTATATTACAAATAGATTATAACCCGTTATCTTTGTACATACATACATGTTATATACATGTACATTATACATGTACCTTACATAAATTCAGTGTAGCTATCTATACATTATATTGATACAGCATAATTATACATGTACATTATGCATTGCATGCACATCATATATGTATCTTTTATAGATGATACTGATATACTGTTATATATACATTATATATAACATTATATCTGTATACATTAAATACGTATATACAGTATATACATACAGTATATATATATATATTGTAGAGTGTATATATATATATATATATTATACAGTGTATATATATATATATACACATTATGTATAGATACAATATATGTATATGCATTATAGATATACACTCTATATATACATATGTATATATTCATCATATACATATACACATCATATACATATACACATCATATACACATCATATACACATCCATATATATATATATATTCATCATATACATATACACATCATACACACATCCTATATATATATATAGAGATCATATACACTATATATATCCATATATATATATATATTAAGTATATGGATTCGGTCCAAAGTAGTGCCTCTTTTCAACCCCTTGCCGTCGCTCGCTCTTCGCCTCCTGCCACATTGAAGCACCTCGAAGAGGCGGCAGAGATTTTGGCCCCGGACCTGGAGGAGAATCCGCAAAAGACTGAACCAACGAACATCTCACTGGATTGGGTAATGGTTAAAGGGAAAAATATGATTCAATGGGGATAAATGGGAGATAATGATGGGTATAATTGATATACACATGATATGATGATGATGTGATTCAATTCACTGGATTGGTTACAGGGAAAAAATCTTCACCGGAAACCATGGTGCTTTTCCCAATGAAATATAGAGGTTTCCTTTGGTTTTCTTGTAATTTTTCCCTTAATCCAATCCAACGAACATCGGGAACATCCCATTCCAATATGAAACAAAGAATAACAAAGCCGAACTGATCTTCAAGATGTGTTTTTATCCCCTACCAAACCATGGTGACTCTGAGGTGTGTGTATAATATGAACGGGGAAGGGAGAATCCAACCAACAGAATTAGGATGAATCAGGTATTTCTCACCAACAGCAATGGAGATTTCACCAGTGACAGGTTAAATATGCCAAAAAATGGGGACAGAGCTGATACTTCTTCAACCAACAACTGTGCTAATTGAATCAATGATTCTGGTAACTTGTGAGGAATTCAGGTTAGTTTGCCCAGCCATGGGATATCCACATGGTAAGTCGGAGACGCCTGGAGCCACCACGACGTCACTCTTCACTTCCGAAGTGACCCTCCAAGTGGGGCCTTTTCCGAAGGTCAGGCCCAGATCATCAACATGTTGTGCTATTGCTGTTTTCAAATACTTTGTTTTGTTCCAATTCGACCGAATTTGGATGATACTCACCGTTGTGTTTGGACGGGTTGAAAGCGCCAGTTTTTCACGTGGTAAATTGCCACTGCAAATTCCCAGGTTTTTTTGAAGGTCAAGTATAGGTATTGGTTTCGTGGGGCACTTGAACCTGGCACTGGGGAATTTCCAATGCCAGATTAGAGGTAAGGATGGGTCGATTTTAGCTCTGATGAGATGGGCATGGACAATCTGCTGAGATTTGTGGACAGCCTGCTGATCTTCATGTTTTCAGAAGTGTTCAGTAGAGTTTGCGCAGGTGGGATCGGCGGAGTGCTGAGAGATCTCACAGATGAGTCTTGCAGGACTCATTCCCTT
Organism: Symbiodinium sp. clade C Y103; assembly: GCA_003297045.1. NCBI lineage: Eukaryota > Dinophyceae > Suessiales > Symbiodiniaceae > Cladocopium > Cladocopium sp. clade C. The sequence goes on along the minus strand of BGPT01003620.1, from coordinate 17,377 downwards.
CCAAAAACCAAAAGACTGCTCTATCTCTCAAACTTTTTGAGACCAGTCCACCAGAAGGGGTCCATTTTTTCTAGGGATTTTCCCTCAAACTGTGACGTCTTTTCCACATCCTGCGCTCCACTGTCGCTCCGCGGCCATGTGCCGCAGGGTTTTCTTCGGCAATTGGCGTGGGTCCGAATGAGCTGAGACGCGACGGTGTGGTCGTTTTTCTTGGCAGTTCACCCTCCAGGATTTTCTCTGAAACATCCACAATTCGGTATGAGACAAAAGACTTATAATTTGATATAATGTGGGTAAAACAATAATAAACCACCCCATTTGGGAATGCTTTATACCATTTATGGTGATTTGGGGGATGAGTTTATGGCTTTGTTTTACCATCATTATGAGGTCAAAAAATGGGTGCAGAAACATGAACTAAAGACATTGATGATGTTGATTATTGGAGCCTCTCGGACCATGACAATTTCGGTGCCACGTTTTGACCCACAGCCCCCGTGTCCTGGCCTCAAAGACTGCTCCGGAAAACGCCGTGTTCTCGGGAACAAAAAAATCGATTGGGTGCACTTGTCAGTGTCATTCTTGGGAGGTGGAACACTGCTTGTTGGGCATGTAACACTCAGATTTAATCAAATCCAGCTAAGTTTGCACTATGCACAGTACTCATACAATAGATATATATATTATATCAATATATAATTGACATTCATTAACCTACAATTTTGATTTGGATTCTCCAATTGCTCTAATTACCAACCATCGGCTTTGACACAATCCTTGGGTGGATACATGCTCTTGGACAGAACCTATATGACATTATGATGGTCTGGTTGGTTTCTATATGCACTGTTTCGGAGTCAATCTCCGCATGTTTTGAGGCAAAAAACTCAATAGGTATCCTTCCTGCCTGATGGGGAGGATTTGTTTGTTTGTTTTTGTTGTGGTCAAGGTACACCGAGCTGACGGCGGAGTCTTTTCCAGGTGCGACGGCTGAACTTTCGGATGCAACTTCCGTACCCTTGGCTCGAAGTGGGGTCCCGAAACAGCTTTGACCTATTTCAAGAGACCAAGCAGAAAAACGTCGATGTTTCATAGTGGTGAAGCCCAGCAATCTGTTGGTGTGAAACCGGAACACCTTTTTAACATCCTGAAAATCCTCTTCTGGTAGCTGAGCAGGCGATTAGACGTTTTCTCATGTGCTGCGATGGCGCATGGCGATCCAGATGAAAAGACCTTCCTCTACATTCTCTACTTGGTCACTTGGCTGTAAACCCACGGTTTAAAACCTCATTTTCCACAGAAACATATGACATAAATTGAGATAGACCCCAGTCATGTTGGTCAACGCGATTTCCAGAATCACCGGTCTTCTCTGCAGCAAGACTGGGGCGCTGGAATATGATTTTCCACGTCAAGAGTTGTTACCCTCCTTCTTTCTATTTTCCTATCAATGCTTTTTGCTTTCCTTTCAAACCTTGCTTGTTGAACACAAACATCGAACCCCAAAACGGCAATGTTCATCAATTTTCAATATGAAGGTCGGGATCTTCCAGACCAAATTTTAGGCATTCTAAGTTTTCAGGTGTGCGCACTTTTTGGCGATTAAGATCGAAGCATCTCGGAACCAATCCAATGTCTTTCAGTGATGTTCGAGGTGAAGAAGTTGAACAATCAACATTCCTAGCAGTTCAATCCCATAAAACTTCCATTAAACCTCATTAAATCCCACCATAAATTCTATTTTGGTCAGTTGAAATTCCCGTGAAATTTCCCAGAAACTTCTGCATACCAGGAACATCTTCAATTGGACGCCTCAGCCGTATGGATGCCGAGACGCAGGGACCAGGAAGGACTGGGAGGATGTTGTTGATTTCATGATTTCATGGGGAAAGAAATGGCAGATTTCATGGTGAAAATCATCATTCATTGGATTGGTTTAAGGGAACATTTGCAGGAAATTCCTATATTTCATGGGAAAATCACTGGTTTCCGGTTAAGATTTTCCCTTCAACCAATCCAATGCATGGTGAATCAATGATCATAAAGGGGCACCTTTAAAAGGGATATTGGATGGGATCTGCCCCCCCGGTGTCATCAAACATGGCAAGCTGGAAAATCCCCGATCAATGGATGTTTCGTTCGCAGGGAAAATCATCCAGTTCTATGATGGTGGATTTTCCAGCACGCCATGGAGCTGATTACAAGAGGATACAAATATTTGACATGTAGCATGTACCCTCTGGTCATTTAACAAAGCTATAAAAAAAATGCTCATATGATTTGTAATTACCTATACCAAAAAGGGTGATTTTCCAGTTCGCAGACCGTTAGTCATTCCCAGATGGTATTTAGCCTCCGTAAAGACTTCATCAGATTGGAGCTCCGCTGGTGGACTCAACTGTTCACAGGCGGGTGATTCGTAGCCCACAGTCATCATGGTGGTGACCTCCCAGAGAGCCAAGCTGGGGTGGTTTCCACCATCAACCAGAATAAATGCGGTAATTATTGAGTTTCTTGAGCTTCAAAACTAAGGATAGCACCATATCACCAGCAAAGGATGGTTGGTGGATGCTTAAGTACAAGGGTTCAACTGCCTAGTTCATCCTTTGTTGATGATTTGTTCCCATAGATCCCACTGGTGAAGCATTGAGATTTTGGAACCAGACAGGATACACGATTCATAGACGTGATTATTTGACAAAGCATGATGGTCGGCAACAAACATGGACTTTTAATGAATTTGTGACAAGGGATTTGACCAACCAACAGCTGTTTAGATATACCAGCACATCCCCGGTCCCCACGACTCATTTTTCACCTGGGTGAACTGTGGATTATCAGAACATATCAGAACTGTCCGGTCTATTGAATAGGTGGTTTGACTTTCAGGGTATGACTCATTTCACAAACGAACAAGTATCACCAACGAAAGTCAAATGACGGTGGATTATCACAAAATCCTCATTTAACATCTTTTACCCTCTGGTGAACTAACGTAACTATGGAAAATCACCATTTTTCAATGGGAAAATCCACTATAAAAGGCCATTTTCAATAGCAAAATGTCAAATTACCAGAGGGTAACTGTGGCTTATCACAAGTATGGTCCTTAAAAGATGGCAATCGGATGATTTCAAGGACGCTAACCAATGCCTTCCAGGAAGATGTCCATCACTCGAATCGTCGCAGATCGCAACAAAACCCCTGATTCGCTGATGCCATTCGTCAATGGGATTAAGTAGTAAAGGATTAAGTTCATAAACGGTGCATAAGAACGCTTAAAACCAGTTGCGTATAGGATGTGCTGAGTTGCTCATGGTTGTGAACGTATCCACTTACCATTCTGGGGATGCTCCGGAAAATCTACTCCGGAAGCTACCTTCAAGCACCAAATGGCCATCCCAAACGCATATTCTGACCAATAATGTTTGATTGCATTTTGATGTACAACCACCTAGACTCAAACCTTTAGCCATGTAGAATGTCAAAGATCGATGATCTAAATTCATTCATCTGATTTATCTCTATAACGTATCTCCAGAATATGTATATATATTTATCTAATTATATAATATATATATATATGATTATATATACTTATACATGTAATGATGTATATCCAGGCTATAACTTATCTCATTGGTAAAATCTCCCCGGAGTCTCCTGGTGAGATCTTCCGTATCGAGGTGGACTATGTGGGCTCCGAGGCGGTTCCTGCCTGAGATGTTGCGAACCATGGGGATTTCATGGGATGATGATGGGAAGATCATGGGAATACATTATATATAATATATAAACGTATTATACCACTGGGATAACAATGGGATAAGATTTATATATATATATATACATATACGTTCAATTGGGATAATAGTCGACATATAGAGCTATATCACTTCCCGAAATATTCCCAGATAGCCTCCGGCGATCAAAGCTCCATGGCTAGTTCGGATTTCCCAGCTACCACATTCGATGGCGGATATAACTGGGATGCATTTGGGATGCTTGAATCAATGGATTGGTTAATGGGAAAATTTACAGGAAACCCCTATATTTCATGGGAAAATCCATGGTTTCCTGTAGATTTTCCCTTGAACCAATCCAATGATTGAATCATTTTGTCTATATTCTTCTCCCATGATATCCCAATTCTGACCTCTATGATCATGCAAGGTGGTGCCGAAAAAACTTTGCTCCAGTTGTTCAAAACTCCCATAAGTAGGCTTTATGGATATATATCTATCATGTGGGTCAAAAACCCATGTCTAAACGTCAGGCACCACCGTTCGCAAAAAACACATGTACATATTGAAGGATGGCTGGGGATGCCGATTGTTGGATCAACCCACAATATAGGATTGTTGGACCAACCGGACGGTTCGATGTTTCCAATTAATGTCGCATATATTTTTGAATTGTTCTGCTTGTTTTCAACGTGTAAATCTTTCAGCGGTCTTTCTTCAACATGATGTTTCAAGATCATCTTCCCCTATCCTCTATAGTCCTCACAATGTTTGAACATATTTTAAACGACGTTTCCCACTCAGCTTCCCACAAGAGGTGGCCTTGCCAACTCATGAAGTCCAGCCGGCTGGGTCAGCTTAGGCCATTTTTTGGTACGTTGGCGATGGGGAGCAGTACCACTCCTCTGAGCGCCTTGACGTCAGCAACAGTCATGGAGGTTTCCATAGGGAGGTAGCCCAATAGCTGGATGGTGATGAGAACTGGGGCCCTCATTTATGGAAAGCTCATGAAAGCCCCATATATTTCGATACAACGATACAATTTCCCAGTTGGAGTATAATATAACAGTGACGGGCACGTCCCAATTTCGGACAGACCCATACGATATGATATGAGAATATATGAGATCTTTTGGATACAGATCTGAGAGTTTTCTCAACAAAAAACATGTGCAGGAGGATGAAAAAAACATGGGACCCTGTCATGGGAATCAGATTGGGAAGATCACCCCCAAGCGATTGCTGGAAAATCCGCTATAGCGGTGATTTTCCCAGAAACCTCCATGAATCGTTCGGGGATTTCCCAGCTTGCCACGTTTGATGACACCGGAGGGTAGGATGGGAAATCAGAATAATTCCTTGGCCCAGGTGAATTTGATACACTTTGCGAAAATTTAGAGGTAGACTATCGATCAATGATCGGAACATGATGCGTCGATTATAGGACATCGTTCATGCACAGCATGGCACAAAAGTCGTTCATACTATGAGATCTGCTATCCTTAGTGATACTTAGTCATATTTTTTTTTTGTCCCCAAAATTGACAACTAGATGGCAAATAGATTTGTCTCATTATGATTTCATCCAGTTTTATTAATCAAACTATTTATTAGATAAACACAGACAACCAATGTTATTGTACACAACCACATGTAACCATACAAAAATATTCATACATGACCATATAAATATAAATATACTGATTGGGATTGGTGATCCATGTGGTTCCTTAAACAAAAATCAATATCTTCCAATATCTTCATTGCCCGGGATGATGATGATGATGATAATCATCACAGAGATGGACCTTATGAAAATCTGTGTGCATGACTGCATCGAATACCATCCCCTCTGGTAAACTAACAGTTTGCTATTGAAAATATGGCCATAGAAATCGTGGATTTTCCCATGAAAAACGGTGATTTTCCATAGCTATGTTAGTTCACCAGAGGGTAGGTCATCACCAACAATTTTTTTCGGTCCATTTGGTCTGTTGTTCTCTCCCAGGACTATGGTCTTGACCAAGGACCCGGCCGCACCTGCAAGGTTTTTTCAAACGTGGCGGGCCGGGAAATCCACTGCCATTGCATTTCCAGAGGATCTGGAACCGATTTTGAAACAGAAATCCACGTCCTCAACAAACTACAGATGGGATGACTGCATCGGAATTATATGGAATTCTCAGATAGGACTTGACCAAGAAAGTTGTAGTCGTGATCAACATTGTATTGGACTAGAAGCATCACACATTCAGCCATAGGCGGACATAGGACAATGGTTGGACCAATATTTTCACTGGAAAGCTGTGTGTATGGATGCTGAGAGGGGCTCCGCTAGCACATGCCGGACGAAACTCTTCCCCCAACTTGGGATTGGTGCATCCGACATGGCTATCTTCTATTCTTGTGCCCCAACATGGATGGTTTGCAGAGTTTTAGATCCTACATTTGATGCTCGCAGTTGTCAGTCATTCCCCATTCCCAAGTGACTCTCATGTTGTTCGCAGTGGCTGCTAAACACAGATGTGGGTCGATGGTTGCGGATGATCATCGTGCATCCAGTTCTTCACCAGTGGCTTTGGGTGATTTTCCAATAAGTGTCCCAGTCTATTCCATGATTTCCCCATATTTCCCAGTCAAATCCGCATGGTCTGTGGGATTTTGCAGTAGCCAGGTCCGCTACGCCTATTGCAGCTTCTACAGCGACCTGGCAGCAAGGGACTGGTCTATTGACAAATGTCAAGGGTGTTGAAAAGATGACATGCTACAATACTCTACAATCAGCTATGGAGTTGATAAACTATTGCATTGGATTTTACAACATGAGATTCTTTGACGAGTTGGATTCCTTCTTGTAGGTGCAGAAACATAAATGTCCAAAGCATTCCACCACTTCGCATCCCATTCCAACTATGGTTCCTGTGCCACAATTCTCTGGACGTTTCTTGACTCTGCTAGATAGCGACCTGGCTGATTTCACATGGGCCGAACTTTTTAGGTGGATTATAAGTCAGAATGTCCTTCTGTACAATGATTTTCACCATGTTTTTTTGGTTTCCCCTCTTTTAACGGGTGATCCGGCAAGATCTCTTCTTGCGGGTCTGAACGTATGAGCAGTGCAGGAGGGATTTCTTGTGATTTTTCCAAAAACCATCAACTTTTCCATGATTTCCAGATTCTCCCAGAGTTGGTTAAACAGAAAGTCTGCAGGAAACATCAGGAAACCTTTTGTATCTATGGTACAAATCATGATTTTTGCGCTTAGGATTTTCCCTCACACCAACCCATTGATGATCATTGATGGGCGATGAATTCAATCCCCATCAAAAATCCCATGAAGTCCCTATGACTGATGCTTAGACTCCCATCAGATCCCCATGAGAATTCATCACACCAAGCGAAAAGAGCCACCCAGTCGACCCAGGTATCACCTTGCCCAACCTACCAGATCGATCCCTTTCAGTCACCATGACACTCTCAGTGAACGACGAACACATAGGCGAGCGTTGACGCAACGGTGAGCCGGGGATACAATGGGGATACAATGACCTTGGACCTTGGATAGAATGGGATTTATAAGCAACACTATGATTTGGGTGTGTCTGAAAATATAGGATTTACCCGGTTGAAAATCCCTTAAGTTATGATGATAGACCAGTGGATTTGGGAATGGCATATTTTCAGACACTGTAAACCCATAGTCCTCAGCGGATTCGCTTCAACCCCGTCATCCCGGATCCACTGTGCTTGGTTTTTGTGGCTTTGTTTTGGGGCCTGGTTTGAATCAATGGTAAGAACCCACTTACCAACAACTTAAATCTGCTTAAACCCGCATTTTGTGAATGCTTCAACCTCTAATATATGAGACTCTTGAATCAGTCCAAACGTCAATTAAATCAGGTTAAAACTACATTTTCGTGTTGGTTACATCTCAATTAAATGATGTTGGATGACTTCGACCCCCCGCCAGTTGTGGACCCAGTACCACAAAAATCAGTCCGTCAGGTGTGGCATTTCTGGACTTCAAAGACTTTGGGGAGAGCCATGTCTTTAAGGCCCGTAGCTTGCGTGGCGTTGGGACTTGGCTTGGCCATTTTTATTGGGGGAAAAGGCAGGGAACATGCGGAAAATAAGGTTATTTTCAGGACTGGAGATCTTAGGAATTAATCAGCTTACTTTTGGAGTATGATATTTATATTGTGATATATTATGATAGTATATGTTCCACAACACCATAAAACCCTAAAACATCCGATAAACCATCCCATAAAACCCCCAGGAGACCAACGTGAAGCTGCTGACCGATGCGGGAGTCTTGGCCTCCTGGCTGTACCCGTTGTTTCTGGGGGATAGAAAATCGGAAAATGGCGGGTTTCGAGCGGAATTTCCATGGGATTTACTGGAATCTAATGGAAATTCAATGGGATTTAGGGGGATCTAATGCGAATTTAGCGCGGATTTAAGATCGGACCAAAAACGATGCAGGATTTAATGGTATGATCCGAATTTAGACAAGAGTATAGATATATATAGATATAGTTAATATTGTGACCGAAAAATCTACATCTTTTGTTTTGGGCATGATAATTCTCCCACAAAACACGAGGCTTATCAAACCTTCTGTGGTTCGATGAGGACTTGAAGCGCCAGTGATGATATACCAGGAATGACCATAGAAAACCAGTTGGTGTCAGGAGTATCATTGGATTGGTTCATGGGAAAATTTACAGGAAACCATGGATTTTCCCATCAAATATAGGGGTTTCCTGTAAATTTTCCCTTAAACCAATCCAATGAGAGTATAAAGAATGGTGATAACTCATGTGATGTCACTAGCACTCCAACTATCGACATCTCCTATTGGGTGGTCCGATGAAATCCCCAATGGGTCGAGCAATGGGTCGACTGGAGCCCTGGGATTCTGCGGTCGATGTTTTGAGTAAAATGGCGGTGAAGTTTCTGGCTGATCCCTGGGAACATGCGGATTTGGTTTCCCTTGATTTCCTTCTATTCATCATGAATTCATCATGAATCATCATGATCCCCGAAGTCGTTTTCGTATCTTGCGGATGTCGAGCATGTTTTTCCCAGAAAAGCCGTTGCACTTTGAATTTTGCCCTGGATTTTGTGGAGTTTTCGAGCCAGGCTGTGGCCACCCTGCACACTGCCTCACAAGCACGCTGGTCCTACGTCGGGCGCCCCACAGTTTCACCTGGGTGGGTCACCCTGCTTCCCTATGTGACAGGCAGAAGATTTGGGATGTGAAGTTTTTGACTTACCCTCTGGTAAACTAACAGTTAGCGAACTGGAAAATCACCCTGCTATTCATGGGAAAATCCATGAAATTTCAATGGCCATTTTCACTAGCAAACTGTTTGTCTACCAGAGGGTAATTTGCGATCAGATCTCGAGGAGAATTCCACTTCTAACGTTGCCCCGCACCTGGCAACCAGAACGAGACCTCACAAGGATTCAGAACGCCAAGATAGGACTTGACCGAGTCGTTATATACATTTGGGGGGTTCCTAAAATGGAGGTACCCAAGAATGGATGGTTTATAATGGAAAATCCATCTATAAATGGATGATTTAGGGGTACCCCTATTTTAGGAAACCTACATTTATATACTAGTTTCTACGAAAAACAGCTTCACAATGGTTCGCATATGAATGATTCTTGAAGTTAGGATCCATTTTTTGCTCCATGGATCCTTTGTGGGTGAGCTGATCCAATTATTTCACTAGCTGAGAGATTACCTTCACCCAGTCACCAGCCTCGAATCCACTTTGGGGTTGTCTGTAAAATGGAATAACCCCCCCAATTCTATCTGATTAAAACTTAATTTGTCCCATTTCATTAGCCGGCAATTTGGGGATGATGCCGTAAGCCCAATTATCAATCACTAAGTTGTGGATGGTTTCGCCATGTTTCGAACATTGAATTTAATTCTATTTTTGGATTTGAGGACGGTCATGGGCAGGTACTTCTCGGGTTTACCACGTTACATCCCATTTCCCTTGAAAAACGATTGCCAGACCGTAAATCCCAATCTTAATCCCAGGTATGATTTCAATAACAATCCAGAAACATCCCATCAATTTCTACACTCCTATCCCCGAAATCTTGAACACCCCCATTGTATGGTCCCAAATATGTGATTTCATCCCTTACTAAACCATGGTTCCTGGGGGGTGTTCAATATATTTCAATATCATTGGGGGAAGGGATTGTAATAATCACATGGCTAATTCCATCAAGTTTTACCCATCCCATTCTACTATATTCTCCTGAGTTCTATTGGTTGGTTAGTACGTCTATAGTTGTTCTGGGTTCTAATAATCACTATTAAATACCATAGAATCACTATTAAACCAGGGAACCAGAGTTCATATATCACTATTATGGGTTGTAATAATCACTATACTAAAGCATAGTATAATCCCATCACAAATCATCCCCCCACCTTGCTCCACCGCTCCACACTGAGTCTGCACCCATCCAAGCCGACACCACAGGGTGCGGCTGGGCAGCGGGGCCTGAAGCGGGGGATGTTGGGAGGATTTTGACCCAACGCAACGGTCCCACCGGTAGGGCTTGAATGATTGTTTTTTTTTTTTTTCTAGCGCAATAATTCATAATGTTTTAAGATGCTCTAAGTCTTCAAACAGTACTGTATCCCTACTAAATTTGTATCCATATCTTCAAACCATATCTTGATGAAAGTGGCAGATTTGGGCTACGCAATATTTCGCGCTTCTGCACTTCCGCGGGCCAGGTTTTTTGTGGATCCCACTAGCGATGACCAAGCAAAGCAGTCGGAGTCTGAGAACGAAGCGGTCGGGTGGATGAATGGAATCCATAGGAACATTGGGTATTTCACCAGCAAACACGGGATTACACCAACCAAAATGGAGATCAAATTGGACCCTAAAACCTCAGAACTTGGGGGGTGTGAACAGAAGGGTACAGTACCAAGGTTTTGACTCATACCCAAATAGGGATACAGTATCTTACAGTATAAATGCCCAAATGGTGATGGTTTCAAATATGATCTATTTCCCGGTAGGCCCAAACTGGACTCAACCACGAACCAGTTGTAAAACTTCTAACTGGATCTGGCTCATCATGGAATCATTCCTAGGGAAACCTTGGTGGAGCCTGTTCATTTGTTTTCCCATTCGCAGGTCTTGTTCTGGGTATCTAAGATTGGCCGCGTGTGAAGTTGTTGGACTTTGAAGAAAAAACATGTCGCTTCACAGCCAAGGCTGCACGAATACATCTTCCCGAAGGCTGGAGACTTGGTCTTTTTGATCGTCTATAGTCCATATTTTTCATCTGGGTATGAGTCGTACTAATTGGCCACCCCAACATCATTGGCCCATCCTGAAGAAATTTTTGGGATTGTCCCCTGGATTTTTGTATGATACAACCAGGTTTTCCTCTAGATTTTGGCTGGAAAAACCAACGCGATGATCTGCAGGCCGATGATGGAACTGAAGAGTGGGGGGCCCCTGGCATGGCCGTTGTAGGGCGTGGACAAGCCCACAGTTAAGTGAAGTGTTTAGATCTATGATGTATGGGATAGGGTCAGAATCCCTGTACTCCCTCAATTGGCATCCAAAAGTGGCAGGCCAGAAGAATTACGTGGTCGGGGTTTGAGAACTAGCCACAGTCGCCACCCATGTCATATCCCCAAAAGTTTTCAGATGTAGGGGTTTATTCCCACAAAGCGGAAAGTTATGAACCAGCGGCCCCACTTCTACAGTCTCTCGGCATCGAAGCAGTCTCACTGGGCCAAGGCAAGATAAGGCAGATGCGAAGGCGGAAGAGGCTGCTAAAAAGCCTGGTTGGCGAAGATGAAAGCTGTGGATGGTTGGTTCCAATTGGCACTATAACACCCAAAACTTGGATTGCTTCAGACTAAAGTCTACTCGAGTTTATTGGTACCTCATGTTTGATCCATACTCTCTTACTCGGAGGATCATCCAATTTAGTGCTTTGTTTGGCTGGTTTAGACGTCCCTCAAATGGAGGTTCTCCCATAGCAGCCGTATGGTTGTTGACCACGACGCAGATTTCTGTGGGACGTAGAGAGGGCGCAGTCAGATGGATCCTTGATGATGCGGTGAAATTGAATCCAGTTGGTCATGGATTGTGATTTTGGGCTCTAAGATGCTATATAGCTTCCAGCTAAACCTGAAAACCATTAAATTTTAAAATTTTCCAGAAATTTTACGATTTTGGGAGAGTTGCAGGAATTCCTGCGATTGGCAAAAGAGTTGCGANNNNGAAATAGGATGTAGGCACGCATTGTTTGTAAAAAAAACTGGGTTTTCAGCGAGCAGTTGGACTGTTTGTATGCTTGCTTGGTGCTGGTAGCATGTTTTGCGGGCGGGGTTGGTTTAAAATCTTGAGCTGNAGGTTTTAAGGCCCGAACTACAAATAAAATAAAACGAAAAAACCTCGTTTTGAGGGGCCTTAGCCGGGTGATTTCATTTTGGGATACCCAAGGGGGGTCGCAAAGGTGGCGCAAATATGCGTAAAAGTGGCAAAAATATTGGTGACGTGGCGTAAAAACATGTAAAAACACGTAAAGAATGGATGGACAAAATAGGCAACTTTTCACTTCTGAAAAGTGGCGTTGAAAATGGGACACAGAGACGCAGTTGGCTAAAAAACTAGGACACGTGGCTTTCCAGCTGGCACTGTTTACAGGCGATTACATGAACTAAGCGGAAGTCAGTCAAGGGAATTCTAGGAATGCCCAAATGTAATAGCCGGTATAGTTCTTTTCCCATCCAGGAATACGTTGGGAGATTCACATCCAGTGGAGGGTCGAAGTATGAGCCATCATCCCAGTGGGTAAGCGGTTGGTTACTGAAGAATGATGTCAGAATGATGCGAGAACGATCTTAGAATAATGTTAGCATTATGTGAAAATTAATGATGTGAACTGATGTGAGTAGAATGATGATAGACTGATGTGAGACTCATGCGAGACCGATGTGAGATGCAATGTATTCGAATAATCTGAGAACTACGGTGATTATGAGATCATACAATGATTTCATAGTAAAGTGAGGACATCAATCTCATACGCTCCATGGTGCTGGTATATTTACCTACATTCGGCTGATTTTGGGGGTAAATGTTGATAAATATTCCAGCAGCATGGAGCATATGGGACCCATGATAAACCCATGTGATATTCCTCCATCCGCTACTGTCCTTGACCTTCTCCAGACCCGTGGTCTTCTTCTCCGGCATCGCGCGAACCACAGCGAACCGGTTTGCAAACAAAAAAATGGAAGCCCTGTCTTACTTCGGTACAACACAAGCTGGTGGCCAAAAACATCAGCGAACCATATCTTAGAATGGTATGTATCAACCAGCAAAACCTGAAAACCATTAAATTTTAAAATTTTCCAGAAATTTTACGATTTTGGGAGAGTTGCAGGAATTCCTGCGATTGGCAAAAGAGTTGCGAGAATTG